>LPNX010148646.1:0-13798 GCA_001517045.1 Pseudotsuga menziesii | reverse complement strand
AAGCTCTTCTTCAAAGAGGGATAGGAGACTGGAAGCGCTCCTCAACTTTGTAGAACTTGATCAACCTTGTAGCTCTGATACCATGTAGAAATAATAGATAAATGATATGTGCAATGATGCTAAAAAGAATCACAGGAAATAGATCTTGCTACTAAGAATTCTCACAAGCATACACAGGAAAATAAGAGAGAAGAAAAGAGACTGAATCACATGAATGAAGAGATGAATATTGGTGTGTATCCTTCCATTGAATAATTATGAATAATAGAGTACATAAATAGTACATCCCTCATGGGGAAGTTGAATTGTATGGAAGCAACTCATAAATCTCAAAAAGGCTGACTTACCAACATATAGCAAACCCCCATAGGTGGATAAAGCACTTACTAAATCTATCAAGGACCTCACGAGTTGGCAAAAGCATGAGTGAGTTGTCAAGGAGATGGAAGTAACATGATAATCCTAGAAAATGGAGAAAAAATAATGGAGGATGGGTTGGAAACAAAAGCACCCAGTTTCCTAGTTGACTAGCTTTTATCTTATCCATAGAAAAGCAGGATAAAGCAGAAAAAGCAGAAAAAGCAGAAAAAAGCAAGATATGCTATAAGGTCCTGCATACTAATTCTAGATGAACCCAGAATCAGAAATAACTCATTCCTAGGATATAGATGGCATGCATTGACTTTAAGGTGCCACCTAATTAAGCCAGTGGGTGAATAATTAATCAAATAAAGATTAATTATTTTATCCTAAGTTGTGAGTGGGTTTAATATATTCCAACACGACTTGCCTCTTTTCCACAACAAAAATCCCAAATCAATTTTCTATTTTTCGTTTAAAATATGAACTTTCACTATTTTCATTACCATAAGGATCCGTTAACAGAAGCCACTCACTTAAGCCAGTAACAACGCATATAAGCTCTTTACATAAGCCATCCATTAACTGCATACACATAGCAGCCATCCATGGTTAACAACACATCCCGTCTGGGGGTTATCTCTCGGTTATGGATTGAACGGGATCTGGATTGAGCAGGTACATCTTATATCTTGTCTGTTGGTAACTTGCATCTCCTTCCTCTTAGCCAGTGTTGATGTGGGCAGTTTAACTCGAAGACATACCTGTCTGTATACCCCTCCTTAGTCCCGCTAGGGTGCAAGTCTAAAATAAATAATAGATTTCCACCATCGATTTGGATCCAAGGGATGAGAGCGCTTGGTGGGTAGAGTGCTATAGTTACCACTCCCATAGCACAAAATATAATTGCAATTGTTAACAAAATATAATTGCAATTGTTAACGTATTGGGAAGCCTGCTCCAATCCTACCCATATTATTTTCACCATGTTTGTATTTATATGAATGGAGTAAACAAAACCAAGTTTGAACCATTATCTCATAGGTTGTGAACTATTTGTATCATATGTGCAATAATATGCATCATGTTGGTATTTATTTGTTATTATATATTTTTTATATACTTTGACACTAATGCTTAATGTATTTGGTCTGGTAGGTGTCATGACCAAGTTCCTATTAAACACCATAATTAAAACAATGCACCTCATTTACAATAAGAACCTTTGTAGTGATTTACAATCACAATATCAATAACAATTTCATAAGCAACCACATATATAACACTAACGGCATTGTTGTCTTGGGTAACATGCCTAAAAACAATTTAGTTATGGAGATTTCCAGTAGAGTGAAAACTAAACCAATTAAGTGTATTTATTTAAATAAATGACCAATATGAGGCGTCATCGCTTAAGCGATGCTTACGAGGCTAGACGTCGCTTAAGCGACGTTTATGAGACTAGCCGTCGCTTAAGCGACACTTGTGGCCACATTTTAAAAAAAAAATTATCCTTGTGATTTTTGGTGAGTTTAAATATAGAAATCCATGCGCCGTCGGATTTTGGATCGAAATGTAGTAGTGTATGGTTATGAGCGCATAGGCTGGAGATGGTGATAATTGCAAATGTAAAGTACTAGAAGCAGTAACTTCAGCAGCATTGAGACTTGTAAAAAACCATAACAATTGGTTATTGATTGGAGTGATGAACACAATCAGAGCAGCAAGAACCATACCTTTGAAGCGCTCCGGCTGGTCACTACAAGATCCTGAAACGACTTATTGTCTACAAAAATAGGGTATCAAGTGCAAAAACAAGGGAGCGGGGGTCGAACGATACCTTCAGCCTAGAAATACAAAGTTGACGTGTTTTTTTGGCCATGCATTGGATGCATTTGGTAAGTCTACATGGAGGAGGTGCATTCGAATGGCCTGTTCTCGAGGGGATGTAGGGCTTTGATGCCTCTATCTAGGTAACAATACGGTACTAGTTCTAGTACCTAATTCATAATTGACATAGGAACATAATTTTCCTTTGGAACGTGCTTAACCAGGTTTGTTTCAATGATGCAACAGGGATAAAGATGGTCAAGAGAAAATTCATGCAATTGCTTTGTTGGATCTCTGAAGATCAAGGTGCATGGCACTAATATTACTAATAGAAGGTAGACAACCTACAAAAATTACACTTCATTGCCAAATTTGCAATTTTCCATGACACAATTAAAAATGACTAACATAAATGACTAATTCATATTCTTCTAGCTAGTCATTTTTTATGCCGTGACTAAATTAGTCATTTATTTTAGTCATTTTTAACTCTGTCACTTATTATCTAGTCATATTTGTTAATTGGTGACTAAATTAGTCGTTAATTTTAGTTGTTTATAGTTGGGTCAATCAAAATTGCTCATATTTAGTAATAAATTACTTGGAAAACCTGTGGTGACTAGAAATTTTAGTCACCTAGTAGCTAATTCCTCATTTTGTACTAGTGTGGGGATCCAGATGATAAGAGAAGAATGAGGTCCTAGTATCATAAAGAGAATGTTGCACTGTCCCACATAAATTCACTTCTCCTTGAGAGGCGCTTCATGATGTTGGGGTCATATCCTCAAACATTCAAGGAATCTTTCCATGATCCTAGATGGAAGGCATCTATGGATGAGGAATTTGATTAGCTACATGACAATAGAACTTGAGAACTTGTCTCCTTACCTTTGGGGAGGAATATTGTTTCGTGCAAATGGTTCTACAAGAATAATATAGCCTCTATTAGAACCAAAACCAAGTACAAGGCTTGGTTAGTGGCCAAAGGATACTCTTTGGTTCAACAATTGGACTAGAATTAGACATTCACACAAGTAGCTAGAATGGATTCCATCAGACTTGTCTTGGTAGTTGAAGCTTCCAAGAGATGGGAGGAACATCACATGGATGTGAAAAGTTCCTTCCTCCATGGTGAATTGACGGAATAGATTTACATGAAACAACCTGAGGGATTTATTGAATATCCTTCCTTATTTTGCAGACTGAGTAAATCACTGTATAGACTCAAAAACTCCCCAAGGGTATAGTACTCCAAAATGGATGCCTTCCTCATATCACAGAAATTTGAAAGATGAAAATAAGATTGAAATGTTTACATGCAGAAGAAAGAGGGATTCTTTCTATTGATTGTCATGTATGTAGATGAATTGCTCATTACTAGAAGCTCTATTGTTGGATTGAGAAGCATCAAGTCATCCCTAAACAAATCATTCACAGTGACTGATCTAGGATTGTTAGTACAGTTCATTAGTTCTAAATTAAGTCAAAATACTTTGGGAATCATGATCTCACAGTCTAGATACTCATTAGACATGCTCAGTAGATTCCACATGGAAGACTGCAAGGAACCCCCTTGTCCCTTTCTATTTGGCATCAAGCTAGAGGAAGGTGGCTCTACAACTTTGGTAAACAACACTCTTTAAATACAGCTCATTGGGATCCTTCTATATCTCACACGTTTGAGACCAGACATATCCTATGCTATGAGTGTTGCTGCCAGGTGCATGAAGGAGCCACATGAGCTGCATTGGAAGGAAACAAATAGGATCTTGCACTATGTGTAGGGAACTAGAGATTATGGGATTCATTAGGAAACTGGTGCACGTCTTGATCTCATAGGATTCGCAGATTCGTACTGGGAAGGAGATGGGAATGATTGGAAATCCAGTTCATGATTTGTGTTTATGATCAGATCTGGGCCAATTTCTTGGTCCAACAAGAAGCAAGCAACACTTGCACTCTCTTCAGAAGAAGAAGAGTATCAGGAAGTTGTGAATTAAGTTATTCACACATTTTGGCTACATGGAATCTTGATAGAATTTGTGATTTTCTCTTCACCTTCAGTGTAAATTTGTTGTGACAACAAGAGAACCATAAAATTTTCCAGTGATCCAGTGCAGAAGAAGAGGACGAAGCATATTGAGATTCACATGCATTATATTCAGGAACTAGTGCATTGAAAAAACCATCACACTGCATTACTGTTATACAGAGGATCAGATTGTAGAAATATTAACCAAGTCATTCACATAAAATAGATTTTCCTTTCTTAGATATCTTTTAGGTATTAAGGCTTTGATTCATAGTTCATGTTGCTACTTATTTTGAGGGGGGGGGGTTCCCATGAGGTTTTCCCCTATTTCCTCGGTTTATTAGAAGCATTTTTTATTCTTTTAGATTGTATATGGGTGAATTTTGGCCCGCAGATTTCCAAGTTAGGATTCGGGAGTGTATTAGGATTTATAATCCTCCCTTGTCCAAACTAGTCTCTTAGATTATATTTTCCTAACTTAGGAGTCATTTAGTTATTATTGGGTCCACTAGTACCATTGGGTCCACTTGGGCTAATAGGGTCACCTATACCAATCACTAGATTGTGGGGAACAAAGATAGAGGTTAACTGCAACTGACTGCACCTTCATGCATTAGTTTATGCACCTCCTAGACCAATCCCTATAGTTTAGGAGCCACTGGGAGTGTCGACACCAACTTCCTTTAGCTGTTGGTTATTGGTGACTATTCAAGGCTAATTATGCTTCAGTTACATTCAATTAGATGTCCTCTAGTTCAGCTAGTGCCAATATTGCATGGATGCATTGGGAAGCGTCTATTCTCACCTACCACATCAATTAGACTACATTAACTGATTTTAACTGATTGAGATACTGAATTAGACAACTAGAGTTTGTTAGTTAGATCCGATAGTGACTTAGACACTTTTAGTTAACCATGCAGTTAGATTGAGTTGGTTGATTCGAATCCTATCGACATGATTCAGATTCCATTATTTGTAACATTGTTGTATACTTATGGGATTAATAAGGTTTATACTGTAATTATACTGAGCAATAATAATCTGTTTCCTATGAAATTTGTCTTGTTCAATTGATATTATTCATTCCTTTACAGTGCATAATAATTAAATCTAATTGCGCTCATTTCCTAAATATCAATGGCACAATAATTCAAACATGATGGTGACAAACCTAAAGCTATTGATTCATTATTCTTTAGAAAGAGTAGATGTCACATTATACAGACATATTGTTGGCTCACTAATGTATTTGACAAATAAAAAACCATATATATGTTTTGTTTCTAACATATTGAGTTAGTATATGGTGGATCCTAGACATGTTCATCTAGTTCCAACAAAACATGTGACGAGGTACTTGAAAGGTACATTAGACTATGGACTCAGAAATACATCCAAGAGTGAGTTCATATTATGTGGCTATACTGTTTCAGATTGGGTAGGAAGTGCTAAAGATATAAAGAGCACTTCCATATGTTTTTTTAGTTTGGGATTAGGTGTGATATCATGGATTAGTAGAAAGAAAACAAGTGCTTCCCTCAGTACAGATGAGGCTGAGTACATTGCAACATGTTCAGCCTGTAGCAAAGAAATATGGATTCACAAACTATTGGCATGATTCTTCGATACCAAATGGGTGCAACTAAGATCTATTGTGACAAGTAGAGTTGCATCAAGTTGATAGAGAACCCGGTGTTTCATGCTAAGTCAAAGAATATAGAGATAAAGTACCACTACATCTAAGACATCATGCAGAGAGATGTTTTGAAGCTCCATTATTTTCCTACAGAGGAACAAGTTTCTTATGTGTTGACTAAGCCTCTATCTTGTGTAAAGTTTGAAAATTTTTGAGACAATATTGGTGTAGTCCGAAAGGATCTCCCTAGAAAGAGGGAGTGATGATGAGACTATTATTGAGGATCAGATGGAAGTAATGTTCTAGTGCAATTCCAGTGTGCCTACAGATGTTGATGAGTTCCATGGACGATAGTATCCTCTTTGAGGATGGTTCCATGGACAAGAACATTCTATTGAGAGTGTTCCTAGCACTAATAGGCTAAGGAGAGTCCCTGTTGATTGAGTGGTCATCTATGAGGACACTTCCATGCACAAGAAAAATATATTGAGAGTGGTCCTAGCACTAATAGGCTTAGGACGGTCCACGTTGATTGAGTGGCCCTCTTTAAGGACAGTTCCATGGACAAGAACACTCTGTTGAGAGTGGTCCTAGTACTGATAGGCTAAGGATGGTTTCCATTGATTGATTGGTCCTCTTTGAGTACATTTCTATGGATAAGAACACTCTATTGAGAGTGGTCCTAGGACAGATAGGCTGAGGACAGTCCACATTGATTGAGTGATCCTCTATGGGGACGGTTCCTGTGGAAACTAACACTCTATTGAGAGTGGTCCTAGCACTAATAGGATGTGGATGATCTGCATTGATTGAGTGGTCCTCTCTGAGGATGGTTCCATGGAAAAGAACACTCTTTAGATTAGTCTTGGCACTAATAAGTTGAGGATGGTTTGCACTGATTGGTCCTAGATTTTACTTGTGAATGAGTTCCTACATTCAGTTGCAGATGATGATGTTCTAACATTTAATTATGCTCTGTGTGATTTAGCTGAATATTTATATAGTGATAGTGTAGGTGATGTTCGAGATGATGCCAAACATCATGATACTCAACATGATTCTAGATTTGATGCTTAAGAGATGATGATGCTTGAGATGATTCCAGAGATGGTGCTCAAGAGATGATGATGCTCAAGATGATGCCAGAGATGATTCTTGAGATGATTCCATAGATGATGATGCTTGAGATGGCTCTAGAGATGATGATACTAGAGATGATGCCAAAGAAGATGCTTGAGGTATGATGATGCTCGATATGATGCTAGATATGATTATGCTCGAGATGATACCCGATGATAGATATGTATGTCATGATGATGATGTTGATGTAATTGTGAAACTTGATATGACATATAGATTCACCAGTCATTTGTACAGACGTGTTGTTGTGTTGTAGAATACCTTCCTTGTTAAGAGGGAGTGTTAAATAAATGTAACTGTGGAAGATATTCTATTTTTTATCATTATTGTTACTACCCATTTCAAAGATGGTGTTCCTCTGGTTAGGGATGTCATTTATGTAATTGATCACGAGGAAAAGCCTTCATTGTAATTCGGGTCAGTAGTACCCACTAAAGTATTATTAAAATTTATTTTTTAGTCTTCCAAGGAAAGCTGGCCCTAGAATCAAGGAGAATTCGAACCATTTGGGTTATCAAGCCTCTCAGCTGATCTATACAAATAGGATAGGAGCCTCACTCATTTGGACAAGTAGAACACTCAAACAATTCCGCTAAAGAGAGAAGATACAGTCCACCTGGAGGAGAGGAAGAAATCTAGTCTTGTTATTGGGTCTTACACTATTCTTGGGTGAATTTTATATAGAGGAAGTTTTGCTGGATTATTCCCTACGATGGTTTCCCCAGGATAAATATTTGTTTTCTCTTTTGTTCTATTTTTCTTTTTACTATTTCATAGATCCTTTTGTTTTGGTATAACAACTTTTAAAATCTTTAACAATTTCTTAATAAATGTTAGCCTTGTTATCAGATGTTAGTTAATTAATGCTAGACACAACCTAATATTTACAATTTCTAAATTACAGGTTGTATATCCCCCACAATGCTTAATCATTTCTTCTAGTGAGGTTGGGAAAGAATTTCCCACTCGGGATTCCCAGGCTAGTGCAGAGAATCATGCACAAGAACCCTGTGATGTACTAGATATTGTCATATATTAAGCAGAAACAATGCACACTGAGGTAACTATTTCAACATGCCACGTTTTATTACATGTTATTTTGTTATCACATGTTATTTAATTAATGTGACATAGCCTAATATTTACAATTTTCTAAATTGTAGGATGTAGATCCCTCATAGGGCTTAATCATTTTTTCTAGTGACATGGGAAAAATACTTTCCTACTGGGGATGTCCAGGATAGTGCAGAGGATCATGCACTAGAACCCTATGATTTTCAAGATATTTCCATATATTCAACAACAACAAATCACACTAATGTATGTATTTCAACATGCCACTTTTTAATAATGTTAGTTTGTTATCACATGTTAATTAATTGATGTTATAAGGCCTAATATTTACAATGTTCTAAACTGCAAGTTGTAGATCCCCCACAAGGATTAATAATTTCTTCTAGTGATGTGGGGAAAGACTTTCCAACTAGGGATTCCCAGACTAATGCAAAGGCTCATGCACCAGAACCCTGTTATGTACAAGATGTTATATGATTTGGTTTTTATAGGATATATGATTTGTTTTTAATAGGATAATTTTGACCTAATCTCATCCTTAAAAGAAATTTCCAGTTATTTTTTCAACTAAGAGAATATATTTTAAAAATAAATTTATCAATTAAAACAAATATATATTAGCAAATGTCAATATGGATAGAAGGATAGGGTTCCAATGTTATTCACGGGGATCAGTTATGAGCAAGTATGTTTGTCCTAAAAGATTGAATTGTCTCTAGCAATACAAATACCCCAATATATAATAAGAAGAATATATTTAATTAAACTATTGGTTGGATTTGCAAGCCAACTTTAAAGATCCAATTTCACCATTACCAACCTAAAAAATTTTAAACTATTTATTAGGAAATAGACCATTTAATTATTGAATGAAATATGTTATTTGTCAACTATGAACATGACTAAGAGTTAAGTTTGCAAAATAGGAATATTGCATAATATCGGGCTGAAAAGATCAGAAAAAGCACATTCCAATAAAATACCGTTATATAAGAGATAAGGCTGAAAAGAAGAACATTAAATTGGAATATATTACAACACAAGAACAAGTTGGAGACATCTTCACTAAACCCTTAAGCAGAGATGTATTTGAATATCTCAGGAAAATATTAGGAGTAGTCTCTCTTCCAATCTAAATCTCTCAAGAAAAAAAATGCATCAGTTGGCATCACTTCAGGGGGAGACAATGATCAAATTCAGGGGGAGTCATGCAACCCATTTCCCTTGATGTCAAAAGGGGAGAAATGAAAGTAGTATTTCCATCAATTCCAAAGGCAGATATTTTTGGCAATATGGAAATATAGGTTGGTATTGATGGAATTGGAATTGTCAATGGATTTGTGAGGATGATAATAAGCATTGATGGCATTGACAATACTGACGCTACTATATAATTATGACTGGAATATGGATACTAATGTTGTATCAAATGGGTTGGCCAAGTTGGATGCTCAAAGACATGTGAACATGCTTTACTTGGATACATGAGTTTCTCTGGTAGAAAATCGAGCTAGTTGATATTTTGGATAGATTGACATGGATACAATTGAAGTTAGCAATTTAAAAAGGAAAATTTTATTTCATAAATAGCACATTGGGAAAATAGACTTGAAATTCAAAACCTGATATGAACATTGTTGCATACCATTCTAATGGAAATGATCCTGACTCCTGAGTTTGGTCTAGTATTGTTTAAGTGGTTTAATGTTGCATTACAAGATGATTGTAGGGATTCAAGATAAATATGTCAAAATTATGAGTATGAATTATGCTAATTTGTAGAGGAAAATTTGCGTAATGGTGGACATTTAAATTGGTTGAGAAATAAGTTGGGTACTATGTCAAAATTCCTTCCTAGCCTTGTGGAAATACTGACTGTGCTTCTAGAGGAGGCATATAACTAAAAAATAGCATCTCGTCTAGAGAGATGTCATCAATTTCAGAAGAAGAAAAAATGACACATCAGTGGAGATTGGTTTTAATATCTTAAGTTCCTGCTTGTCCATTGAATATTTTTGTGAATATGTTTTAGATGTTTTTCTCCATCATGGCTATGAATAGTTACTGGAATCCCATCTACCCCTATTGGTGCTCTCAACTCAAACAAGATTTGTGATGCAGTAGTGAATGTTTTCTATGAATTGAAACATTACACAATTTTAGTAAGTCTTGGTGGCTTTGTAGAATAAATTCCTTTGATTCAGGTGCTTGTGCCTTGTGTCATGGACCTCAAGCCACGTCTCATGGTTTCATTGAAGTGTGACGAAAGAAGTATCTTCTCTTGATGAAGAAATTATTGATCAATGCATGAAGCATGGCGAATGATGAAATGAAGATCTACAACAAAATTCATCCAAGAGACTCAACAATCATCTGATATGGTAATCAATGGTGTAGATTGAGTCGGTGTTTGGAATTTGTCCTACATTGATAGAGAATTTATCCATCCAGTGTTTATAAATCCCAACCTTATCATTTTAAATCAATGCATAGTGAATGTTGGTCACTCTATATGCTAGTTAATTATAACCATCATGTAAAATGCTCAATATAAATTGTCAACCTAGGAATTCTTTTTATTTCAAAGATAATTCACACTATCTTTGCTTAAACACTAAGTACTTGATGACTGAATAAACTATCCTACTTATTTATTTGCTGAAACTCCTCCCATAATTAAACTGATCTAAACTACCTATCTAAGGATTTAGAATTGCAATCACTTTCTACAACTTCAATCCAATAATGAATGATTCCTGAAATAAATATCTAGACTTACTTTTGTAGAAACTTAAATCCTAATTTACTAGACTATATGCAAATCCATTGTGACTAGTTTAGTCCAACCTTAATCTACGAATAAGAAATAACATGAATTGAATCAACAACTCTAAACGATAGTCTCCCTAAATTAGCAAACCTGAGAAACACAAGTAATTGAAAGGAACCAAGGAAGAGCTTGAGTGTTACAGCTATCACACACATGCATAAGGGAAATTAACCTACACAGTCGACTGTCACACCATACTGTTGTAGCTTAAAGGAAATGCAAGTCTTGAGTATTCAAGGAAACACAATGATTAAACATTACTGTTGCAACTGCTAAAACAAATGCATAAAATTTAACATCCACACCACAACCAATTAACAAAAAATCTAATTAACTCAATGATATATGTGGGAAGGCGAGCCTAGCCTTCGAACAGAGACGCTGGAACTATCACAAGTTAAAACACAGAGATCTGAAGAATCCTACTCCTTGTATTAAAATTGTGGAACGAAAGTAAAATGTATGTTATAGCTCACATAATAAAATCTGATATTGTCCAACCCCTCGCTCCAAATATTTTCCAGTACCGATACATCAACAATCGTAACCCTCACCCACTAATATCAAGCAGCCATGAAGATCTATGATCTTCAGGCTGCTTTGTTACATGTGTTGTTACCGTTGTGGGAGGAATTAAACAGAAGCACAGAATATAGGCAATTATGTTTCCTAAGGCACTAAATGAATAACATAACCAATTCAAGAGATGTCTTGGTGATAACAACTAACTTCAAGCAGTGGCACACTATTGTATCTAAGTCTATTGCAGCAATGTCTGTCATAGCCCACGTGGAATGATGACCCTTGGTTGGATCTGTGTGAAGAGATGGAACTGGCAGGTCACAACTGGTAGTGAATGCTCATCTCCTCTTTGGACCACTCAGACTGCTACACCTGTAGTCTCTCACAGCTTGCACTATCTTTGTAAAATCATAATGGGTTATCATAATTCAAGAAGCAAATTCCTGATTATACCAATCATAAGAATTAATAAGATTAAACAATAATTAATCATACTTGTGAAGATTCAGGGCTCAAGTGAGGAAAGAATGTTTGTTTGGTGTGCAAAATGAAGTAAGACAAGACAAATAGGGTATAATGGATGTGGTTAAAAAGGGGCATTTTGGGACCCAACATCTCCCCCCAACTGCTCTGCTGCATGTCCTCGTGCAACAACCTCCACTAGTCTGAATCAGAGTCTTGAACTATACCTTGCTCATGGAGAGATGAAAAGTTTTAGGAGGATTCAGGTGATTCCCTCCCATCTAGATATACATTATGGGTAACCCAATATTTCCAACACTGCCTCTCTTCTACTTTTGTTAATGAAATTTATTCCCTATATGGTTTTGTTGGCCACCAAATAAGTGGGAATTTGAATTTAAGTCCCAATCAGTTAGCTCCACATTTCCTCATACAGTCGTGTTGATGGGCGTATTTGACTAAGCCCGCAACGGGGGAAACGACCCAGTCCGGGACCCTTAGAACAGGCTCCAAGCTGTTTGGAATAGCTGCTCCCAACAGGTTTAAAGGCTCTGTTGGCCTAAGATCCTCGAAGACTAATGCTTACGACTAATGCTACTGATAATTAGTGTCGATCCTATTCTTATAATTACAAAAGTTAACCTAAGTTATGTATTACAAGAACTAAAAACTGTTAGGTTAAATTACCCAAAACCATTAACTCTGAATACATAAATAAGACCTAAATCTGTACAGGATTCATATACTTACAAAGTCATGTTATATTTATGTACAGATGTACAGTAATTACATAAAATGACAAACTGAAAATAATTAATGAAAAAGATCTGACTCCACAGGGTTTTTTAGATAATATAAAGATAAAAACTGAATAGAGTATAATTCTAATCTAATACCTATCCTGATCAGGAGCAAAAATTAATTAAAACTTGTTATCGACTAATACTGATAAATGCACTGTATATAAACATTTGCAAATTTTAAAGAAATTCAACCGTTGCAAATTCATACAAGCATCATTCCATATAATGTAACAATAATATCGATTATTAACTACAGAATATGTTATACCAGCATAGCTAAAAACAAGAACAGTCGATACCTAATAGATTATCTTCGCACAATCCATCAAAGGAGATTAAAACAAACATAGTAATATAGGAAAAGCAAATACCAAAAAATGAAAGATATTATACACCACATATAAGTTTTAAAACTGTAAATGTGATTCAAACATCACCATCCCAGGACATTGTGACAACTGACAGATAACTGCCTAGCAGCCCAAACAGTACGAACCAGCAGTTCTGTTAGAATAATCAACCCATAGTATTTACCCACTTAGACATTATTTCATTTATTTTGTCTTATTTGCCTAGTCCATGAGTCCCACCATGTGCAAGTTGCTAATTGCCTATCCATAGAGGTCAAACTTGCCATCTTTGACTCATGTAGCGCCCTTGAGAGCTTTAGGAATCAAATCTGCTTTATTCCTGGCCTCCTAGGCGCCCATCTGCTTTTTCTGCTTTATTCCCTGCTTTTTCAGTGTTTTAAGGCACATAGGAAAGCAAGACTAGGTGAGGTGAATCAGCTTTGTTGCCTCTTCCTCCTCCACTCATTCCTCCATGCTTTTGCATGTATGAGCTGCCATTTGACCACTCTTTAGCTTTCCCATGCACCCTTGCTAATTCATGGGGTCCTTGATAGATTTGGGATCAGCTTTTTACACCTATGGGGGATTTGCCTATTTTGGGTAAGCCTGCTTTATGCTAGATTTGGATGCTTCCTCATGCATTTGATTTGCTCATCTATTCTATATATTCAGCAGCCTATTTTATTACAGGGTTGGCTATTGTACACTCAGTTAATATAATTTTGTGTTACAACTCCATATTCAGTCTCCATTGTT
>LPNX010148619.1:224932-241723 GCA_001517045.1 Pseudotsuga menziesii | reverse complement strand
ATGGTTAATTTCTCGCATTGCTTTTGATCAGAATAAATTGATTTACATGTTGTTGTTTTTTAAACTATTTTATAAAAAACAACCATTGAATCATATTCAAGTTATTTTCTGATTCTTGGTAATTAATGTATAGTTGTCAATAATGTAAATTTTATAACTCATTTAAAAATGTTTTTTATTATTTATAAGCCTAGTTAATTGAATAGATTTTATTTATAGATTAATTTAATCAATTTACTAATTCATTAGTAAGTAGATTAATTAGTTTGATTTGTACATTTGATTTAATTAACCAAAGTAATAGCTTTAGTTTTATCTTTTAGACTTAGTTTAGTTAGAATTTCAAGCTAACAGAGCCTTTAAACCTGTCGGAAACAAGCATACCAAACAGCTTGGAACCTGCTCTAAGGATCTCGGTCTGGGTTGTCTTCCCCGTTACGTGCATAGTCACATATGCCCGTCAAGAGATGGATGAGAAAGTAGCCAGGATAAAGGCAGACCATGAGATGCAGCTCGCCGAGCTTGAGGCACGTCTACGAGACACCTCCCTAGCAGACCAAAATGCGCGAGTGGAATCCTTTCGACTCACCTCTGCGCAGATACAATCATGCATTGATGAAGCCCGGGTACTACTAACAAATGCAATGAACACATGGGCCGAGTTAGATGAGCCACCACAGAAGGTCGAGATCCAATAGAGTATACAGCAAGTAGAGAACACTGTAGTGGCCATGAAAGAAGAAATCAAGAGCCTAGCAACTCTTCAGAAGATGAGGAAAATGAAGGAGATGAACCAATTACAGCAAGAGGTGCAGCAGTTAAGAACAAAGGAGCTGCACATCACTGACCTGCTTCAACCCTTTCAGGATGAAATCACAGAATTAGTTGACGTGGTTGAGCAGAAGGTGAAGGAATTCACAACCACCAGAGAGAAAATTGAAGGAACAGAGGACTCCAAGATTGATCAAGCATTGCTTGATTCGGCGAAACAGTGTGCCGAGGAGATGAAGAATGAAGTCACAGGACTTCAAGGCAGGTTACAGCGCACTTCGCAGGAGGCGAAGGATAAGTTGCAGCAGGAGAATCCTGGTGCAGGTGGCTCGAGGACGAGCCACAAGTAAGTGTTAGGGGACTGTTGGAGCAGGGTCCCGCAGCTACAGAAGAAGCTGCTAGTTTTGGCAGAGAGATAAGTTTTGGCGAAAAGAGGACAAGGCAGAGCTACGACACCGTAGCACGTTTCCAGCTGGAGAGCAGAGCCGGAAACCATGACTTTTGGGATAGAAAAGTAAAGAAGGCAACGGTACCCGAGCGACCGAGAGAAGAAATCTCAACCACTGCATTGAAGGAAGCGGTGGAAGACAGGAGGGCTCAGCGACCCTCATAAAGAAGAAGGAGCAACGAGGCTCAAGCATTGAAGGCGAAGGACAGAAGAGAGAAGCGGTGCATAGTACCCATGGTCAGTGCCGGTAAGCATGGAAGACTGCAGAGAGCTGTGGTGTGACAGGAAGCGGCTACCTCAAGGACAGAGAGGACTGACTGTCACTATTTAGGGTTTGGGTTTACTGTTGGGACAGGCCCACAGTGTTGTAATGGCGAGACCTTCGGGCCGCCTATAAAAGCTTGCATTTTGTATTGTAAAGGGTTAGCTAATCAGTCAGTTAGCCAGTTGGTTGGCTCGTAGGATGAGTCGTTAGTTGGTCAGTAGATTATTTTTGAAGTAGACTCAGGAGTCAGTCAGACAGACTATGTTGTAACGATCCAGACACCTAACTTGTCTATGAGTCATTTGAGTCTGTATGTAATAACCATCCACAGAGAGGAAGAGAGGGAAGGATATATTGAAAGAAAGGAAATATAGAGATAGAAATAGGCCAGAGATCTAGAAGAGATCTCGTGCTGCATATGCAGTGCAACAGACTGTGCTAACTTCCCTCAAGTTATATAATAGAAGCACAGTTTGGTGGACGTAGCTCCCTTCCTGGGGGTGAACCACGTTAAATCTGCGTGTTATGTGTTGCATGAATGTGATTGTACTTGCTTATTGTTATTGGTTATTATGCATATGATGTTAGTTGCAGTAAGTGAATGTATGTATTGTTCAGCTCATGATAATGCAAGATGATAGAGATAAGTTGAAGTATTCTAGTAAGCTGTTTAAAGACTCCTTTACATCTGTTTCTAATGACCATTTAATCACAATATAACTTCTGGGAAGTAGAGTTGTGCACGTTGACACAGTCAACGCTAAGGGTGCAAAGTCGTAGTGGTAGGATATCGCAGAGAGGCGATATCGCACCAGCAGAGGAGCTGCGGTGCGCGAGACTGCGAGCTGAGGGCTTAGCGTTGAGGAGAGGTTGGGTGTCCCACGGTGCGTAGAGATGCGATACAGTTGGAGATATTGTGAATAAGTGGAAGTTGCGCGACGTGGGAAGAAAATGTGTGACTGCGCGTGGATAAGAATCGCACGGTCAAAAGGGCTGCGAGTAGAAGGGGATGTGCGATGCGCAGAGACAGCTGACCTTGTGACTCACAGGAGTAAAGAGAAGAAAAGTAGGATGCGCAGAACCTAGTCCAAGACACTTGAGTCTTGGCCAACCCATTAGATTCACTTCGGGTGAGACTTCAGATCGCTTCGCGGTCTATCGCCGAAAGGGCCAGTGAGTTGGGGGTGTTGTTGATTGATTATAGTAAACCCGGGTCTGCCCATGCAATCAACATTATTCTTTGTTCATGATTGATAATCAAGGCTTGTAAATAATCAATGGTAAACTACGACAGGTCTTTGTTTTCTTTTATGGTCATGACCAAGGACTCAAATCTTTGGGGAATAATTCTAAGAAATTTTTAAACAACCCTTCTGTCTTCTATATTTTATCCATGAGATTTCAATTCATTTATCAACCAACTAAATTGAGGATTTAATGAGTCCAATAACTATGTATATTTCATTGACAAAGATTCAAAATATCTTCTAAGAATCTGAAATCTAGAAGTATTTACCTTGTCCAATCCTTGATAGGTAGTTTCCAATGTATCCCATGCCTGCTTACCAATCTGTTTTGTTGCTACTCTTAATAGTATTATTTCATGCACTGCTTGGTGTATTTACAACATAGCCTTTCGTCTTTCTTTCTATGTTCCTTCAGGAAATCCTTCTCACCTTGTGTGAGATGATTATATGTTCTCCGATCTATTGGTTTTGTATATCCATCTTGGACTATCTCCCATACATATTGTCCTCTAAACAAGTCCTTCATTGTTAGAGATCAATACTCATAATTCTTTCATCAGAAAATCAGAGTTTTCTAAACTCGACATCGGTGTAGAAAAATTGCTCTTATGCCAAATCTTTGCTGACTTGTTGAGACATTAAATTTGAATTACTGCGCAGTAAGAAATTTCCCTTTTTTTTAACTTTTGGGGCTATGACACAAAACCTTTGGGAAACCCCACCTTTTTACTTTGACTAAAATACTTGCGACCGAAATTTAGTACAACAAAGTTTTACTATGATGAAGATTTACTATGACTTGAATTTACTGCCATAGACATTAAATGAGATGAACAAGTTTGTGACACATACTACTCTCTGTCACCACTCAACTTTCTACTTTTTGGTCGACAACTTTTTATGGACTTTTAACTAACACATTTTTACCTTAATGGACACCCACTTGACTTAGACGAATGTGATGTTATCCTCCACCAAATTTTTGTTGCAACCAATTCCCACTTAGACATGACCACTTTTAAGTGAACCTCATAAAAAAAATCTTAGACTACAGACTTATAATATGAAAAATACTTTTCATGAAGTGGTCTAAAAAAATTCTTAGTGTAAAGACTTATAATATGAAAAATACTTTTCATCAACTCGTAACTTTGGATAAACATCCACACCACTTTATGGACAGAAAATCACAATATCATATAAGAAAAATATTAAGTAAGATTTGTGTAGAGCACTTTACACTTAAGCTTAGAATTTATAAGGATCTTTCACCTAAAATTATGCTTCTCTTAGAAACTACTAACATTAAAAATTGTAATTAATTTCTACTTAAAAACTTAACTTCAGAAATATAATTAAGTTCTTAAATATGATGAGAGCTGAACTCTTCAACTTGTCACACTAAGTGACAAAAGTGTCACACTGACAAAACAATGAGTTCAATCAATAGTCGAGCCAACTTTTCTTTCTTTTGACTCGTAAAAAAAATATTCCTAGATAGAAAAACTACTCTAACACAATGACTAAATAGTTGAATAATTATATTTACTAGGGAAACTGAGTAAATTGGAAAAGAATTACAGTTCAAAATCGGTTCGATTTCTTTTCTTGTTAATGACATTTAATAGAGTTATTTCCATGTATAACCATGTTTCAACCCTCCTAACAATCAGATTGGTGTGAGGTATAATGTGGGAATAGCCCTTTTAGCGACATCCTTGACTTATCCTCAAACAACAACAAGAAGTAAGTATGGGCAATTTTTAGGCAAATACCACCAATAAAGATCTTAATTTCTCAAGTTCGTAAAACTAAGCTACCATGATTAATTTCTCCACTTTGGGAACACTCAAATCCTAGGACATAATCTACATCTTTGTCACATTTCGATACTCTAAGAATTAATAATATTCAATATCTATTTCCATCATAATGAAGTAGAAAAGGGTGGAGCCACGAAACTTGAAAGTAACAAAGTGGAAAATGCATAAGAAACAACAGGCATGTGTGCCAACATGGAACGACCACACTTTCATCAAACTATAGAGGAACAATGTCATGAAACCTTTCCAATTCTAGATACTAATGGAGGAACTAAAATTGTTGAGAGCCTTGACACTATGAATGGAACACATATAATGAATATTCAAGATCTAAAAGAACCAGAAATCAGGATCCTTTACAAATAAGAAACAATCTCATACCCATCATTGGTTGATCAAACAGAAGAATTACATAGAAATCTAGTTAGTGTTTCAGTGGAAAAAGTTGATGGGATTTTTCCAACAAATAACGAGGGGCTGACAAAAGACCTAACAATAACAAAAAATGAAAATCATAAAGAATCTAGTAGAGCTCCAGATGCTAATGTGAGGACTAAGGAAGATTCAATATTCTCTACTCTCTATTGCAGAAAGAGAGGCTAAGGGTTTGGAACATGAAATGAATATGGACAAAAATCACAGGGGCTTCACATGTTAACCAATATCCTATCACGTTAGTTCATATTGTGGGTTTTAAAATTATTAAAAATTGAACCAATATATTGCAAGTATTGGGGGGATGAGGGGTTTAAGGTGGGGGTGGGTAGGGTGGTTTATAAGGATTGATTGAGGTATAAAAAGGGGTGGGGAGGAGGTTTTAAGTATTGGGAGGGGGTTTCAACAAAAAGTGTTTGGGTCAATATCTCTGGAAATTAAGGGTATTCTTTAATATCCCACGATCGCACGTGCTATGTGAGATGTTCACTAAGTGAAGTCCCCGTGACAAAAATGCAGAAAGGAAAGAAAGCACAAATGTTGAGCTACAATAAAGCATGTCTCTAGCTTTAGAAGAAGAACATGAAGATTCACATACATGTTCAAATATCAACAAAGAAAATGAAAATCCTGAGAATGTTCACAAGAAGGAAAATGATTGGTAAGCGAACCTAGTGATACCTTCAGAAGAACTTCATGACCAATCACATATATCAGTGAATAAAACAAAACTAGAATTTGTTAGCTTTCAATGGAGTAGAAAAGGTTGACGCCATAGAACTTGAATGTAAAAATGTTGAAAATACACAACCATAATTTCTTTGTGTCAACAAGGAACAACATACTCTCCTCCATCTATACAGTAACAAGCTCAAGAAACATATCCAAATCTAGATATTGATGGAGTAACATAAATTGTTGAGAGACTTTCTAGTATAAATGGAACACATACACCAGCACAGACATAATTCCATCAAGTGGAAACTCGCATAACTTCATCCATAAATGAAATAAGAAAGGAATATGTCATGGTTACTAACATAGTAGAAAAAGTGGTAGAAATTATGGATTTTGAATTCAAGGATTTAAAAAAAGGAAGGAGATCATGAAAGCATAGATGTTGAGAAACACGAAGGTGTTTCATATCTATTTTTGAAATAAAATTGTTAAGAAGAAAACACAATTCATGCCATATATACAACACAATAACTTGTTGAGACCTTGTACACACAGGATGATGCAGTGGTAGAAAAACAAACAATTATATTGGAATAATGACATGAAGAATGCAACATAACACCTCACAGATATGCAATAACAAATATAGATATTCCAACTTCTCATGAAGTAATAGACAATGAAAAAGATGTCAAGCTTGAAAGTAATGGTTTTGAAAGTGTAAAAGAGCCGAAAACCATACATATTGAGTATATTGAATAACATCAAATAGTTTTGTTTCAAGGTTTAGAATAACAACATAAGGAATCATAGCGTAATTCATCTAGCATTGCAACAACCAAAATTGTTGATACCATCCCAATAGGCGACGATGCAAAAATACTAGACTTAGAAGTAGTGGGAAAACAAGATAAAGAATCTAGTAGATCTCAAGATAATGTTGCAACAAAAGAGGCCAGTTATGCTCATTGATATGATAACACAAGACGAGGATGTTGAACATGAAAATCACAATGGGAAAAAATCAGAAAAGGCCAAAACCACAGTTGCAGATGGGAAACCTTTAACCTCATCTCCATCTCTAGAATAAAAACATGAAGAACCAGAGGCATATACATATATAAATGTATGAACAGAAGTTTCAAATACCATTCACACACATGAAAATGCATTCAATGAAGACCTAACTATCACTTTTCAAGAACTGCATAAATTGTGATACATAACAAATTTGAAAGAGTAATAGAATGATATATGTTACAACCATTGGTGCAGTAGATGAGAGGTAAGTGGAGGAAGTTAAAAGAAAAATGTGGAGAAAGAAGAAGAGCCAACAAGTAAATATGTTTACAAACAATAATCACACTCACCTACAACTATGGAAGAACAAATTCAATCAAATATGGCACCTCCTACCAATGTAGTAAATGATATTTCTAAAAACCTTTCCATGATGGATGATTAAACAGTAGCAAAGACGGATACTTACAATGGAAAGTGTTGCTATGCAAAATGTCATTTTGCAGCCACTAATAGATTCATGAAATGGTCAGTATTAGAGTGAGTTTATAGACAATCTCTTACATACAAATAATGGTGCAATATAATTGGATGCATCAGTTGTAGGAATTCAACAAAAATACAAAGAATCCTTTCAGTTAAAGATCAAACCCATGGAAAAGTTTGGCACCATTCCAAATGTAATAAAAAGAACTCCAACCCACCACTATCGAACTCTGGTAGAACTATTTGCCTCCAATATTTCAAGGTAGTATATGTAAAGAATTATATCATTCAAACCTACTAAAGAAATTGGGAATTATAATAAAATCAAAACATTGTAGAAGGTGATCAAGGTGAAGCAGGAAACTTAGTAGTTCATATATTCCATTTTCAATGTAATAAACAGTTGGTTGTTGGAAAAAACAATGTTAATGAGTAGAAATATAATCAAATTGGCCTTTTAATATTACACTTGGAAGGGCTAAGCGAGGTGTATCGAACATCATAAAAATCAGAAAAAACAAAGTACATAATATTTATACATCTCAATCTAGTTTTCTAAAATATCTAACATGCAATTATAAAAAATATATATCACTCAAATTACAGTGCAAATAAATACATTGAGTAAAACGTTTTACGTCTTCCCATCCTAGAAAGAAGTAATTTTGTCTCTAATAACTCCTTGAGAAGGATTCCTACACACCTGGATAAATATTTCAGCAAAAGCTTCAATTCCGTCGATTAAAATTGATGCAATGAATGCTTCTTTTATTTAGTCACATATAGAATAATTTAATGGCACCTGATTTTCATGTTGGATCATTGGCTCATCACATAGGAGACATTTGGATTCTCTTCATGAACATAAATTTGGAGTAAAATTTTGAGACAGGGGAAAAATAATAATACTCACCTTCTTATTAGTATTATTAGTTGAGAGGCATTTATACTTGAGCACCATCCTCCAGTTTGGACAATACTTTTGCATGTACAAAACATGTATTAGAATGTATTTGCAACAACATCCTTGCTTGTTCTTCATTAATCCTCATAGAATCTCCAATACCCACAAATCCTTACCCCATTGAGTATAAGGGCTACGAATAACCCTTAAATTTTTCTCAAAAGAGAACCACAAGTTTGAGAACTCATAGGGGATAAATCCAAAGGAACAAATTTGTCTACTAATTACTAAGTTACTGCTACTAATGAAATTACACTAAGAACATTAAGACTTTCAGAAGGAGTATGAAAGTGTCCCCTCTCCACAAAATATACATAATCCATAACACAACCTAATTATATCCTCATATTGAATGAATGTTCTTTAATCAATGAGGGAAAAACAACTAGATCTTCAAGAGGAAAAACATGCAATACCCCAGATTCAGCTCATGCTGCACACACATATTCTCAGATAGAATTTCAAACTGAACCTTCTTACAGGAAAAGTGTTACCACCAATATGGACGAACCAGATTCTGAAAAACAATGTTCACACATCAAACTCACAGATCTTACAAAATAAATAGGCATTCCCACTGTACCAGACTCCAAATAAAGGTGGTCCATCGTATAGAGGAGACATATACACAAATAAGCACATATAGAATAATAAGCTCTATTTGGATAATCTCCAAATATAATGCAATTTTGTACATCTATATTGTAATCCTTATTCAGTTGGGTCCACTTAGGGAATCTTCAACACCATGAAAATAACTTATCCATGTTTGTATGCAACATAATGGTTTAGAATCTGCATAATATAGTTGGATGGAGACCACACCAATATCTGAAAATTATACAAAAAATAGGGTTGTAAAGTTCAGGTGGAAGAAGAAAATTTACCTGTAACGCTTGTCTGCCAACCCTTTAAATGCTACTCGAGTTTCAATTGATTCAAGAATAACAACCTGTAACTATGATTCAATCCCAAAAATTTTGATGTTGAAGTTTGATTTGCGAAAAATGTTAACCCTGAAAGATGAACATTAAATCCATCTTGTTATGCCAATGTGTATCGAATCATTGACTAGGTGTTTGATTTCTTAAGAAAGTAAGCCATTTTATAGGGACAAATTGGGTCAAAATATGTTGGAAATGGATGGCCATCCATATATCCCACTTCCAAGTCAAATTCATTAGAAATCAAGAGGGACTGAAGGG
Source organism: Pseudotsuga menziesii (assembly GCA_001517045.1). Taxonomy (NCBI): domain Eukaryota; kingdom Viridiplantae; phylum Streptophyta; class Pinopsida; order Pinales; family Pinaceae; genus Pseudotsuga; species Pseudotsuga menziesii. The sequence continues at coordinate 232,381 of LPNX010148619.1, read as the reverse complement.
ATTTAGATATTTTTTCCTGAAAATAAGGGTAAGCTGAGGATCCCAATCAAAATTTTGTAGAAATCATGGGGAGAGCAAACGACCCCACTAGTTTTTTGGTAGAAATACGGGGCGAGGAGATGATCCCACAAAATATTTGGTAGAAATCGGGGGAGAACAAGAGATTTTGGTGGAAATTTGGAGGATGAATTTTGATTTTGGGGGTTTTAGCCACAAATATAATATTTTTTTTTAGGATAAAATGAATTATTGTATAAATAATTAGTGGACGAATTAAATATTTTATAAAAAAATGTTTTAATATAGCTAATTCTCCCATTGAAAAAAAATAAACCACTTTAAATTCTCCCATGGGCTATATTTCTCCCCTGAAATCATCCTTCATGGTGAGTGTGAACTCCTCAACCTGACACACTGACTCATAGTAGTGTACCTCTATGGAATCTGATTGAGTCGACCGAGACTTGATGTAGATTTACGATTAATCAATATTTCCAACACTCCCCCATAATTATGAACAGATGGAGATGATTAAAAAAAAAATTACAAAATGTTTTAGAGTTAAAACTTGCTCTGTTCATGACATAATTTACTAAACAGAACTTGTCATTCCTAAATAACATTCCATCTACTTGAATGTATCCCTTTCCAATGGATTTGAAAATATTCCTTCTAGTTCATCTCGAGACCTGCAAAATTCTAAACATTTTTTTTTGTTCACCAAATCTCTTATAAAATGATACCTTGTGCCAATGTGCTTCGTTCTCTTGTGGAATAAAAAGTTATTTGAAAATGCAATTGATTTAAACTGTTTTTACATTAAATGGTAGTTGGTTCTTATTGGTTCTGAAACAAGTCCCTTAATATACTCCACATCAAAACAACTTGACATGCGATGTGCGTAGCTATGACATACTCTTCTTCTACTGAAGACAGAGTTAGAATGGGTCGTTTCTCCGAAGTATTGCAGAAATTCAGGAATTCTTTTGAGACATATTCATTTCCTCTGTCTTTCATGAGGATTTTGATGGTGTGTCCTGTCTAGTTCACCACAAGTCCCTTCAACTACTGAAAACATCCAAATGCATCATATTTTTGTTTTAGAAAATATACCCATTTTTTTCTTGTGAACCCATTAAAAGACGTAAGAAAATAACTACATCCTCCCATGGATGATGTCTGCATTGCGCCACAAATATCATAGTTCACAATCTCAAGTGGTGTGCATGCTCTGCATGACTTTTAAATTGGAAAATTCTCTCTATACTTCTTTCCAAAAATGCATCCTTCGCGAACTCTCTCTGGTATGTTGATCAAAGGGAAAATACTTTCACCATATTCTTCATGTGCAGTAACTTCATCCCACCAAAATTTAGATGTCCAAATATAAAATGCCACACCCAAGACTCATCCTGAACCTCTAATTGAAACACTGCTATAATTTTAGCATCATCCTTTTCTTCCTTGTCACAATGCTTGTCTTCTTCTCTGCTTTCTACCTTGAATGTAATTCCTATTCTTCTCATTCCTTTCATGTATATCATTATCCTCAAAGGAAACAAGTTATTTCTTGCCATTGATACTTTTTCTATCAGTTGGTTTCTTCATCGCAAGTCTTTAATCACAAACTAATTGTATTCCATGTAGAATCTACAACATTTCTATATAAGTTGTCCAACACTAAGCAAAATGTGTTCCAGACCTTCGACATAACAGACACAAGTCATAATATTTTTCTACCCATGTTTGGTTAGAATACCAATAGTGCTTTCCTAAAATAGTGACTTGGACATTATTTCTAAGTATGAAATCATTTTTAATTGATTTATCTAGACTAGAAAACAAATTTAAATTACGAGTCATATAATTCCTACAACCTAAACCTAAATACCATATGTTACATGGAGTTTCTTGGACAACATTGCATTCAACTACGAATGCACATGCCAAAAACATTATGTTTGTCGAAGTGTTGGTGTTGCTAGATTAGTTTTGACTTTTCCTTCCTTGGTCATATTACGTTTTCTTGCATTCATATGCATAATGAATAAATTTCTTGTATTAATGACAATTTTTTTTTACTTATCAAACGTGTGACCACTTGGATGACCAAGGTTCTCATTTTTTCCTCTACGAGTGACATTCACAAGACTGTTGTTGTGTCCTCCTCTGGAAAGACTTCTAGCTTAGCCTCTACAATTATATCTTCCCCTACCTATTCCATGGCTTGTAGATGACTATGCTGCAACTGCACTTTGTAATGACATATTTGATCTACTTATTCTATATTCATGATTGATAAGCAAGGCTTGTAAATCATCAATGGTAAACTACGACAGGTTTTTGTTTTCTTTTAAGGTCATGACCAAGAATTCAAATCTTTGGGGAAGAATTCTAAGAACTTTTTAAACAACCCTTCTGTCTTCTATATTTTATCAATGAGATTTCAATTGATTTATCAATGGTATAAATTGAGGATTTAATGAGTCCACTCACTATGTATATTTCATTGACAAAGATTCAAAATGTTTTCTATGAATCTGAAATCTAAAAGTATTTACCTTCTCCAATCCTTGATAGGCAGTTTCCAATGTATCCCATGCCTACTTAGCGGCATTTTTTGTTGCTACTCTTAGTAGTATGATTTCATGCACTTCCTTTGCGTCTTTCTTTCTATGTTCCTTCAGGAAATCCTTCTCACCTTATGTGAGATGATTATATGTTCTCGGATTTGTTGGTTTTTTATATCCATCTTGGACTATCTCCCATAGATATTGTCCTCTAAACAAAGCCTTCATTGTTAGAGGCCAATACTCATAATTATTTCCTCAAAAAATGAGAGTTTTCTAAACTCAACATGGGTGTAGCAGAATTGCTCTTATGCCAGATCTTGGTTGACTTGTTGTGAGAGTAAAATTGAATTACTGCGTAGTAAGAAAGTTTCATTTTCTTAACTTTTGGGGCTACGACACAAAACCTTTGGGAATCCCCACCCTTTTACTTCAACCGATCGAAATTTAATACGACAGAGTTTTACTATAACGAAGATTTACTATGATTGGAATTTACTGCGATAGACATTGAATGAGACGAACAAGTTTGCGACACATACTACTCTATGTCACCACTCAACTTTCCACTTTTTGGTGGACACTTTTTACGGACTTTTAACTAGCGCACTTTTACCTTAATGGACACCCACTTGACTTACACTAATGGGATCTTAACTTCCACCAACTTTTTGTTGCAACCAATTCCCACTTAGACATGACCACTTTTAAGTAAACTTCATAAAAATAAAATCTTAGACTACATACTTATAATATGAAAAGTACTTTTCATCAAGTGGTAAAAAAAATTCTTAATGTAAAGACTTATAATATGAAAAATACTTTTCATCAAGTGGTAACTTTGGGTAAACATCCACACCACTTTATAGCCACAAGCTCACAATATCATATAACCAAAGTATTAATTAAGATTTGTGTAGGGCACTTTACACTTAAGCTTAGAATTTATAAAGATCTTACACCTAAAATTATGCTTCTCTTAGAAGCTACTAACTAATATTAAAAACTGTAATTAATTTCTACTTAAAAACATAACTTAGAAAAATATAATTAAGTTTCTTAAGAGCTCAACTCGTAAAAAAAAATATTCTTAGATAGAAAAACTAGTCTAACACAATGACTGTTGAATAATTATCTTTAGAAGGAAACCCGAGTAAATTGGAAAAGAAATACAGTTCAAAAATCGTTTCGATTTCTTTTCGTGTTAATGACATTTAATAGAGTTCTTTCGGTGGTCAGGTTATTTATTGATATGGATCAACTTCGTTCTGAATTGTGGAAATGACATAAAATAACAACCAAGAAAATGTAGCACAAGGAGCAACTAAACACATCGTGAATCGTGAGAATCATCAATTTTGAAATTGGAGGTTGCCTTGTCCCAGTCGAAGTCGAAGTCGAAGACTCGTTACAAATAAAAAAGTCATGACATGTGGGTGGGTGCCATTCATTTGCAGGTTGTCTGCCATGAAAGGGTGTGTTCGTGGCCGTTTGACTAACAATTGTAAATGCAAAAGAATGGCGCTCGAAGGAGAAGACTTCATATTATATTAAATTCTATTAGGGATGCAGACGAAAGTACAAGAGGATCTAGAAATAATAATATAATAGTAAGCTAAACAAAAGTGAAAGAAGTTGGCGAAGTATATTAATATATTTCTCTGGTAGAATTCCACGACAATAATCATTTTAAATTTTAAATGGAGTATAATGCAAAGCCTGCCAGCCGTAATGACAGTACTTCTGGTAATTTTTTTTCACTTAACAGATTTTCTCTGTGGAGGGAAGCAGGTCAAATGGGTACAGTGTTCATTTGACAGGTGTTCATTTGACAGACTTCCTTTAGAGAGAAAGTCTATACTAATCAGACCGTGTCCATTTGACAAGCTCCCCTCCCTATACAAAATCTAACCAGTATATAAGGTGTTCCCTTCTCATTAACAGAAAAGTGAGTAACAACAAAGTAGATGATGATTTATTACAATTTTGATCACTCTTCTAGTCTAGGTTGAGGACTACCTCTCTAGTGATAATGGAATTCAGAAAACGCAAGTAATCATTCAACTGAAACTGAATGTCAAGTGTCTGTCCAATAAAATTAGAAAGCAGTAGCCATACCTGTCGAAATATGTTCGGAGTGCCGTGCCCAACCGTCACTTGTACTAGTTTATGCTGTTTGTGTGGTCATTTTCTCACTTGTATTAGTTTATGTATTAGTTTATGCTATTTCTGTGGCCATTTTCTTCTTTGTTAGTCAATAGATCATCTTGCTAAAAATAGTGTTATAGTTGAAATTTATTAAATTATTCCTCCATTACATGACTGGAATTAATGGACGGGGTTTCAGAGATAACAGATAAATAGGATGGCGAAGTATAACCATTCCACCATTCAAATCATCGTCTATAGTTTTGTTGCAGAGACGTATCTCTTGTGTTCTGTTCCTCAGAGATCATATTTTCTCTCTGGATAATACGTTAGAGTGTCTGTCTTTTCTTTTCTTCTGATAATCACATAGGACCCAAATAGAGTAATTGCCTTACATAAGTTCTTGAAAGATGAATAGCTGTGCCGTCATTGTTCTATTGTTGCTTGCAGCCCCGTTAGATGAGGCTGCTCGGATTTTCGGCGTCGAGTCATTCTCTCTGAATAGCCTTTCTCATTTTAAATCCGCCCCTGCAAGTAATTATCCATCAGTCGAGGACATGATTCCTGAGAACGCATTCCTGGAGCTGAAGGACGGCTTTAGCAGAAGAGCGAACCTTGAAAAGTATCCTGGTTCAGAGGATAACCTGAAACCGGATCTATCTGCAAAGTCGAAGGCTTCAGATCAGCGTTCTAATGAACTTCTTCATAAAATCCTTCCTACTCTAGAATACGATGTGGTTGATCGTGAACTGGGCGAATCTGTTGCGCCCTTTCAACCGTTAGGCCACAGCCCTGGAATTGGTCACAAGAATTAGCATGAACGATGCACTGAATAGCATACGCTGGCGAAGCCATTGAAACGCATGCTAATCTCAACGTTTTATAATAAACCATTGTATTGCTTGTCGAACATGCATACGATGGCGAGCTTGTATTGTATCTGATATTTCACAAAAGTATTTAGCGGTTAACAGTTCAAATCAGGATATCGTGTAATGAATACATATTGTATAAATGAAATAAAACGTTTTCCTCAATTTTATAGCCATTTTTCACTGTCCACTACGATCGATCATGCCAGAAAATGACAAACATCATTGCAATCATTATATCTATTCCTTTGGCATATAATATTTTGTTAAAAGGAATATAATATTTTGTTTTATTGGTGAATGAGATGTAATACGTTGGATGGATATTTTGACACAATTGTACAATGAATATGGTGATTAAAAATTTGATACGTAAAAAATTGAACTTTTTTTTAATACATAATTTTTTTTTTTGAAAATGTTCTTAGCTATCTAAATTTAGATTTTTTTAATAATCACTTTTTTATTTTTTGGGAAAATTATAAGGTATATGTTTTTGTGAGTGCCGTTTTTGAGTGGCTAAATGATGAAATCAACTTACTAAAATTGGTAGAAATATAGAGAACACATAGTATCACTACACCACTATTTTTCCAAAAATAAAAATAATATTTTTATTAATTTTTAATTATCTAAGTGATGTCAATAGCAGATGCAGCCTTTAAATGCCTTAATGCAATTATTTGGAAACAGTTTTTTATAGCCTGTAGAGGTTGGTGTATGTGTTTTTTGAGTTGAAGAGTGATGACACAAGATAAATACTAAAAAAATAGAAAAAATTATATATTCTGAATAAAAATTACATATTTGGAATCTAAAAAAAAAACATATATGTTCCTAAAATTTCATAAAAGATGGAGGCGCAAAGCATATTGTAATCAACGCTAAAAGTCAGCATATTGAAAATGTGGATGTAATGCATGAATAGGAAGCAAAGTCTGAAGAAGAAACATAGGAATAAAAATGTGATGCGAGCATGGGTGGAGGCTCGACCATGGTGGCACTAAACGCGCTTGCATTTTGTTTCAATTAAAATTTGTGTTCCCACCAAAGCTAAACATGCACGTGTTATATTTATGCAAAATGTGCACTCGTTTTGTAGGACTATAATGCATGCGCATTGTGGAAGCACATAACTTTACATTTGATTACTTTTCCAATTATAACAATTTTTTATTATTTTATGTCCTCCCGAGCACCCTCTTCCTGCTAACACTTACTAACCCCCCATACTCCATTCCCCTACCTATGACCCCCCTCCTCTCTCTCCCTAACAAACCAACGCCCCATTTGTTCTCTCTCTCTCTCTCTCTCTCTCTCTCTCTCTCTCTCACACACACACACACACATGCCTATGTCTCCCCATACCACCAACACATGTATGTTCCCCATTCCCCCAAACCCCTAACCCTTTCTATCTACCTCTAACTCTTAAACACCCCCTATTATTATATCTCTGATCACTTATGTCCCCCTCAAAACCCATTACACCTCTCTTGCTCTCTCTCTCTCTCTTCGTCACACACACACACACCCGAACACCTATCTCTCACTCCTAAAACCTAGTACCTCCCTCTCTCCACTCTCTCTCACTCCCCAACTCATCCAACTATACGTATCCCCAACCCCCCTATCTATTATTCAACTCTCTCTCTCTCTCTCTCTCTCTCTCTCTCTCTCTCTCTCTCTCACAGACACCCACATTATACATCCACAAGTCACCCCATACCACTAACAACCCCCCTCTTCCCCCCAATTCTTACGTAATCCCCCTCCTCCTCTCCATACCTCTGACTCCCCTCCTCCTCTCTCTTGCCTCTCTTCTCCATTACTAACTTGTTATCCACTCTGTCTCAATC
>LPNX010148619.1:210878-224899 GCA_001517045.1 Pseudotsuga menziesii | reverse complement strand
CACACACACACACACACAGAGAGTTCACCCCATACCACTAAGACCCCCCTCGATTCTACCCCTCCCTCTCTCACATACACACATCCCTTTGGCCCCACACTACAACTAACAACCCCTCTCCTCTCTCTCTCTCTTCCCCCAATATTCCTCCTAACTCATACTAGCGTTCCCTCTTCCCCCCAACTCTTGCTTACTCATACTAACCCTCTCCCTTCCCCTCTCTCTCTCACTCCCCCATACACTTACTAACCCCTTCTCCACTCTCTCTCACTCCGCAACTCATACCACTACACCTAACCCCCACCCCTTATATATTCTGAAAGCCTCTCTCTCTCTCTCTCTCTCTCTCTCTCTCTCTCACACACACACACACACACACACACACATCCCTTTGTCTCCCCCTACAACTAACATCTCCCCTCCTCCACTCTCTCTCACTCACCAATTCATCAAACTACACCAAACCCACACCCCCCTATCTATTCCCTGTTGGGCCCAGAAATTGGCCCTTTTTTACCATCCTTATTCACTCATTTTTGCCTTATCCTACCCCATTGAGCATGCCAAATAAATGTTTTAACCTCACTGTACTCTTCAATCCACCAAGGTATGAATGATTATTGTCTTATTTTATTAATACTGATCTCATTGTGGTAATCAAAGCTTTATATCTCTCAATATGCTAACATATGATGGTTTATAAAGGTATTTTGAGGTATATAGACTGCAGGAAGATTCGACTGAACATGCTACGAGAAGGATGGGAATTCATTGCTCAAGCTCATCGCCATCCATCCTACCTTTTCCCAAGGAATGTGGTCCCAGTGTATTATCCGAGGCAAAGCTGTACAAAGATAGATGCAACAGAATGCATCGAATTTGGAGGTCAATGGTATGTTGTTGATCGTGTATAGCTGTGATCTAAAGATATCATTACTCTCAGGCCGATTAACAATTTCCCTATATTTCTTATCTTTCATCCTGCCATGTTTGTAACAACTGTTGTAATTTAGGGCGCTTGAAGATCACAGATCTTCATGGCTGCCCAATAATAGGGATAGGATGTTATGATTTACATTGTATAAATATGGAGAACTGTTCTGAGCCAGAGGTTGAAACCGTAGCCAGTTCATTGTATTAGTTGTTCCCGAGAGTTGTGTAATCGATCTGCCTTTTTAATACAAAGATTTACTTCAGATCTAAGGGTTTTTAATGTGTGTTCATCCAACATCTCTATGTGAAGGATGGGCCCGCCTTCCCACAGGGATTGTTGAGTTAGATTAGGCAGTTTATTTATTATGTCGTGTGATGTTATGTTTAATTTCATTTCTCCATAGGAAGCTGTGACAGTCATGGATTGACAGTGTGTTATTCATTGCGTCTCTTGGAAGGCTATAGTGGCATGGTAAAACAGTCGACTGTGTAGATAATATTTCTTATGCAATTCTGTGGTATCCGAATAGCCCTGTCCATCCCCAGATCCCTTAATTATTGTTTCCATAGATCCTTGCAAGTTGTTCCTTTGTTTTCATAATCCCAAAACTTTATTCATGTACCTTGAATTCCTATATTAGTTGAACTCAATTTCTATACCTTGAATTTCTAGAAATATCTAATTCCAATTTCTGTCTTTTGAATTTCTAGAGTAATTAAATCAAGATAGTTGGGTGAATCCTTAGATGGATTGATAAACAGGACATTATTTTCTGCAAAAGTAATTTAGATATGAATTCATGAAGCTTTCAATTTCTAGATCAAGAACAATAGAAGGTAATTGTGACAGTATCTTTTAGAAGGTAAACTAGATTAAGTGGATTCTTGGGATGAACATAGCTGAACAGAGAATAGGATTGTTCATTTGCAGCAATTAAGTGTTTAAGCATATATTGTGCATGTTATCCTTGAAATACATGACTTCCTTGGGTTGACAATAAATATTGCACACTCTGTATGTTAGCTGTAATTCACTTGCATATTGGGTGCCCAACATTTTGGCATCGTTGTTGGGGAAGGATAAAAATTAAACACTATCATTAGTTGCATCCTATAATAGTTTTTATACGATCTCTTTTAACTTTTCATTGGAATGATTTGAGTTGTATGAATACAAGAATGGTAAAGCGTGATCATCTTCCAACTCCCAAAAACCCACAAAATACTAACAGTGCAGGTGGTCGAGGTCGTGGTCAAGGTCCACAATTGGGCAGAAGAACATTCATTAACGATCTTGTTGATAGAACTAATTCTTCTACTAGGGCATGCTATCAAGAAACACCTATCAAAAGAATCCCTGCCAATCTTGGGGTGCCAGCGTCAGGATCCACAATGGAGAACACACGAGCAACTGCAACATCCTCAAATACCCCTGTAGAGGAGGACAAGGTTGGTACAACATGATCTGTTGATCAAATTCCAATCTATCACATTTACAAAAAGGTTGTAACTAAAGAGGCGTGTACATATTTCCATCAGAAAATTGTTGATCAGTGGAAGAACGAAGAGAAAAATGAAGAGAAGAGCGAAGAGAAGAATGAAGAGAAGAGCGAAGAGAAGAGAAAAGAGAAGAACAAAGAGGAGAAAATAAAAGAAGGAATGAGTAACAGACACGAATTTGACGAGGAAGAGGTGATGGGAGAAAACCATCATCTTGAAGATCATTCCTTGCCTAAAGGAATGGTGCTACACTTCAGTTCCCAATTCAATAGCTCGAAGGGACAACCCCTATGAAAAATATATCACCATCGGTGTTGCCTCGCTTTCATGGAAAAGCAATAGAGGATCTAGATGAATTTATTTTCAAGTTTGATATCCTCTCTCATAGCTATGACTACATCACTGATGCGCAAAATCTGAAGCTCTTCCTTGCCACTCTGAAGGACAATGCATTACGCTGGTTCATGAGCCTAGAAGGTGGAACCATTATTAACTGGGACAGGATGAAATAGGTGTTCCTGGAGAAATATCAGGAATATTGCAACACCAAGGACAAGAGAGAAGAATTGTTTAAAATGGTGCAGAAGGAGTGCAGAAGTCTGGAATATTTTCTAGAGAGCCTTTTATATAGTGTGCAAAGAGTTGGACAAATTAACATGGGGTTAGATGTGCTCAAGATAATACTACTTCATGGGATTTGGGATGACTGCCTAGATATGTTAAACCTATTAGGAAAGGGGGATATCTCCAAGGAATATTTCGAGAATATTGTGGAATTATGTAAAATATACTCCAGGGGATATTTTAGGAATAACAGGCGAGACAAACGGGATAAGCTAGAACACGATGTCTTCAACAAAACTCAAAAGTCATCCAATGGAGGAGCCACCCATGCATAGATAGGCAACCTCCTTGAAAATTTCAAAATAGAAATGATGAGCTCTATCTCCTCGAAAATAGAGGTCCTAAGGGAAAAGCAAAAATAGGCAGTAGAGGATCTCACACTAGGTGTGTTCTTCCCTCAATGTAGAAAGAACCACCCTCTAAAGGAGTGCCCGCTCGACAAGGTAGAAGTGTGTCAGCTGTGCGATCTAAACCATGACACAAAATAATGCCCATCACTTCCCCAAGTGAAGGTTGTTCTATAGGCATCAACTCCAGAGGTGGAACCAACCTACTCCATTGCACCAAATAAGATCTGGCAACCACACAATCAAGGTATGACTGCAGACTCGTTCCCATTTTTTAATAACATGAATAATTGGAATAATATGCATAACATGAATACACAATTCCCTTCATCTTATTCTCAATGGAACCCCTCTCAACCTTCCATGCAAAATTATAACTCCTGGAATCCCTGGGTTCAGCCATTACACTAACCAACTTCTTGGTCTCCTAGATGGAAGAATTTCCATCCAGGGAACTAGTTTTGTCCACAACCTCCACATCAACAGCAACCATACCCTCCTCAATATCCTCAATATCCTCATCAGCAGTCATAGCTGCAGTTGCAGAACAATGCTGCCCCTAATATACCGATACGACCTCAGCTTCCTGCTCAACCTAATCCTAACCCAAACAATAAAAAATTCCATCAATTTTAGACTGTCAATATGCCTGCCTACTCCCTTTCTCCTATGCCTTGTACTGATATTTGCTTACGATCAGGAAAAATAGTAGAACCTGTAATCATTAAAGATGTTCCATCCCCTGTACATGAAGAAGGGGTGAATCCACAACATATATCTAATACGACCCCCATCATTGAAGATGTCGAGCATCCCAATAATGGGTCGGCTGAAATACAACATGATATATATAGCGATACACAACCTACCCAACTGATTAGGCAACCACCATATCTCGAGAGATTAATGCTACCAAGGGTAGGGGGACAACCTCATTTTAACCTCTTAGGAGAGTTAAAGAATATTTATGTTAAAATTCCTCTCCTTCAAGCTCTTCAAGATGTTCCTATCTATGCTAGAACTATTCGGGGTCTGTGGACAAAGAAACCAGGAAGGAAACCCACAGATCCTCCCACTGTTCATGTCATAGGGAAATTATCTACACTGATAATGGGAAAAACCATTTTGGCTAAATATGACGATCCTGGGAATCCCACTGTTACTGTGTAGATTGGGCATACACAGATACCCAACGTATTGGTAGATTTAGGAGTGGCGATTAATGTCATGACAATTGAAACTGTAAGAAAACTTTGGCTGACTAATCTTAGGCCAACTCCCACCGTTTTAGAACTAACAGATAGATCCACCATTAAACCTAAAGGAATTTTGGATGATCTTGTCATCTCAGTTGATTCTTGGGAGTACCTTGCTGGCTTCTTAGTTTTGCAACCTAATTCGTAGCTAGGAGGACACCCATTGATCCTGGGAAGGCCTTGGTTAGCCACAGCTGATGGCACTGAGACAAAGAACCTCACTCTCTACCCTCCAGCTCAGCCGAGCCTAGAAGATGAAACTTATTTATGGATGGAGCCAAAGGAAGAAGAGGGAATTCAGCCATTATTAACTATAAGAGATGCCTTAAGTTTTAAGGATGAAACTAAAGATGATGCCTTTAATAATTTCATCATTGAACCCAGCTCATTTAATAAAGAAGTTTATCAAATCCTGAACATTACTCTGAGTAAGGAAGAATAAGAACATCTCATAGAAGAAGCACTAGTTGGTGACACACACATAATCCCAATATTGAAAAATTCGAAAAGTATCCCCATTGAGGTAGAGTTTGGAAGAACCCTGAATATTAACCCCATCCTCTCCTTAGATGAACAAAAGTGCTTGATCTTGAAAAAACACAAGGGGGAATTTTCCTGGGACTATACCGACTTGAGCGGTATTCCTTCTAACCTATGCACCCATCATATTTATATTAAAGTGACTCCTGGCCTGTGTGCCAACCTCAACAACGAATGAACCCCAATCTTAGGGACATAGTGAAGGAGGAAATTCAGAAACTCTTGGAAGCAAGATGTATATATCCTCTTTCAAACAGTGAGTGGGTCTCCCCGCTCATAATTGTACCCCAAAAAATTGGTAAATGGAGAGTCTGTGTTGACTATAGGGAGCTGAACAAAGCCACACAAAAGACCATTTTCCCTTTCCCTTTATCGATCAAGTACTCGACACCTTATCAGGGAATAATTTCTTCTTCTTCCTTGATGGGTTTAGTGGGTACAATCAGATTTAAATTGCTCCTGAAGACCAAGATAAAACTACCTTCACCTATCACTGGGAACGTTTGCTTACAGAGTGCTTCCATTTGGTTTATGTAATGCACCAGCAACATTTCAAAGAGTTGTAATCAGCATATTTTCAGAATTAGTTAATGACAGTATGGAAATTTTTATGGATGATTTCACTCCTTATGGCAAAGATTTTGAAGAAGCACTGGAAAATTTGAAAAAGGTTTTAACTCGCTTTGAAGAGACCCAGCTCTCTTTAAGCACTGAAAAATGCCATATGATGATGAGTGAAGGAGTAGTATTGGAGAACTTTGTCTCTGCTAATGGAATTCAGGTGGATCCCTCAAAAATCAAGGTAATAAAAAATATACCTACTCTTTCCAGTCAAAAAGAAGTGCGAAGTTTCCTAGGGCATGCGAGATATTACCGAAGATTTATAGAAAAAATTTCCAAACTTGCCTCCCCTTTGTTTTCACTGTTGATTGAGGATGTGCAATTTGTTTGGAATGAAGCATGGCATACAACGTTTTTTAAGATTAAGGAGAAGATTTCCACAAATCCTATCTTAAGAGGACCCGATTGGACCCTACCCTTCCACATTTCTTCAGATGCTTCAGAACTGCTATTGGAGCAGTCTTCGGTCAGCAGAATGGCCAAGTACCTTATGGAATTTATTATATTAGTAAGAACTTAGCCCCTTATAAACTTAATTATATTGTCACTGAGAAGGAGTTCCTAGCTATTGTTTACTCCATCAACAAATTTCGACATTACATTACTGGATATCTTACATTTGTGCACACTGACCACTCTACCATTAAATATCTCATGAATAAACCTGTTACTAATGCCAGAGTGATGAAATGGCTCTTATTATTACAGGAATTTGATATTACCATCATAGATAAACCTGGAAAATAAAATGTTATTGCTGATTTTTTATCTCGTTTCACTAATAGTGATGATAATTTTTCTATTGAGGACTCTTTTCTAGATGAACACTTATTTGCAGTTTCAGCTCATTCTCCTTGGTATGCAAATGTCGCTAATTACTTGGTTGTAGGAAATATTCTGGCACATATGTCCAAAGGATAAAAAAGGAAAATTATTCAGCAAAGTGCCAAGTACTGTTGGGTAAATGGTCATCTCTTTTACATAGGCCCTGATATTGAGATCAGAAGATGTGTAAGAGAAGATGAAATCTTCCATATACTGAAGGCCTGCCATGATAAACCTTGTGGGGGACATTTTGCAGATAGAAGAACAGGACACAAAGCGCTGAGTATGGGCTATTATTGGCCTACTCTTTTCATGGATGCAAAAAGATATGTCTAGTCTTGTGATAGTTTCCAAAGGATGGGTCATCCAAATAGATTAGATCAAATGCCTTTGCAACCACAATCAGTAATTGAACCCTTTGATAGATAGGCTCTAGATTTTGTTGGTCCTGTCAGCCCTCATTCCAAACAAAAATCCTACATCTTGGTCTGTACCGATTATATGAAAAAATGGGTAGAAGTTGTAGCTCTGGCAAAGGCTAATGACCAGGGCGTGATTGACTTCCTGTATAGTGAAATATTTACCCATTTTGGGCTACCTAAGGAAGTAGTTACTGATGGAGGATTACAGTTTATGTCGCATCAATTTGAATCTCTGCTACAGAAGTATCATGTTCAACATCGGGTAGCTTCACCTTACCATTCCCAAGCCAATGGCCAGGTGGAAAGCACTAACAAATTCGTTGAAGCTATCCTCACCAAGACGGTCAAGAGACATTGTAGAGATTGGGCTGACAAACTTCCGGAAGGGTTATGGTCATATCGCACCACTTGGCGTAACACCATAGGTTTCTCTCCTTACGACTTAGTGTATGGGAAAAGTGCCATCTTCCCAATTGAATTCGAAATCAATACCTTGAATATGGCCACAGAGGTAAACCTGGATGTAACTGAAGCCCAGAAAAGAAGATTGAACTAACTGAATGAACTGGATGAGAATTGGTTAGCTCGAGTGGACCCGACAGTGTTAATTCAACAACAGAGATCCAATTGGCATGACCGATTCATCAAAAAGAAGGTCTTCTGTGAGGGAGATTGGGCACTATTATACGATTCTATACTCAAAAGAGATTTCAAGGGAAAATTACGCACAAGATGGCTGGGCCCATACCTAGTAGACATGGTATTTGATAACGGCACAGTCCGCCTGGTAACTATCGATGAAAACCATGCACCATTATTTGCCAATGGTCTAGGCTGCGACTATACCGTAAACCCATTTCAAAGGATGCATTTATCTTGCAAATTGTTGCTAATCTAGATTACTAGCTAGCACAAGGGAGGGAATTTTTCTCTACCTCTATCAATCCTTAATTGATCACCGTAAATCACATATGAATCATTGTACATAAATAAATGTTGTTGTTTTTTTGTAATGTTATCTTTTATTTTGCACTTGATCTGTTTTTCTGTTTTTTTCTAAAATGTGTAGGAAAGCAGCCAAGAGTGGTGGTCATATCAGGCATGTCGACCAAACTCATTTTGCTATGACTTCCTGCACCAATTTTTTTTCCCCTTAAATAAATTTGTTGCAGCTGTGACACCCATTTTCTGGTAGCCGCGACACCCATTTTTCGACAGCTGGAACACCTTTTTTCAGCAGCTGCAACACTTTTTTTCGGCAGCTGCAACAATTTTTTTTTCCGATAGCTGCAACACCTTTTTCTGGAAGCTGCAACACCGTTCCCGACAGCTGCAACACTGTTCTCGATAGCTGCAACACCATTTCTTGTAGCTGCAGCACCATGCAACTCTGCCTTTTTCCCTTTCCACAGCCGTGACCCTGTTTTACTTTTGCCCACACATTCTATTTCGTGCAGCTGCAACATAGTCACTTTCCACCCATTAACATTCTTTTATCGCATGTCTGGCAGCTATGATACCCTTTTTCAAGCAGCTGCGACATCTTTTCTGGTAGCTGCGACATTTTTTCTAGTAGCTACAACATCTTTTCCGGCCACTGCGACATCTTTTCTGGCAGCTGCGACATCTTTTTCGGCAGCTGCAACTCTGCTACATTTAGCTGATTTTTCTATCATTGAACGCCACACCTCTGCTTTGATTTCTTTATGGCCTATGGCTGTGACTCTTGTGTTATTAGCAGATCTTTTTGCAAAATAGCAACTCCTCTATATATGGCTCCGATTCGTGATGCCTACAATTTGACTCATAATGTAATATTCATTCTATTTTTTACCATTTTAACATGGTGGTTTTTGGTTCACCGACGGAAGAGGTTATTACAGCACCCCTGTAATAATGATTACAATTAATGACTACATAGTGCATGAGTTCAACTTTTGCAATGATTGCAATCACATTCTCTATCATCCTCCAAAGGACATCCATCGCGCATTTTTGAAGGTATGGCTTTGATTAACTACTTGATTAAGTATCAATAAGATTTGACAATATCAGTCGTACCTCCCTTTTTATGCCCATTATTGCATCGATTAACTCTCTGCTCGTGAGACATAATGACCAATTATGCTACCTAATAACCACCACCTTTCCCAATTTGGGATAAAATTTCAAATAATTCAGTGCACTAAAACATTCCAAATTTGCCTAACTCTCCTCTCAGCTGTCCATGCATACTCTGTTCTATAACCTCCATTTTCAGAATATGTAATATAATTTTGAAGACAGAAACATGGGTATTCTGGCTCGTTATGAACCTTCAAACACACGAGAACTCAGAATAAATGCAACAGTCTTTGCTATCTTTCAAGCCACCTATTGGACAGATTTTTTTGAACACCTGAATGGATCTCACCGTGAAGCAGCTTTACAATTCGCTTTGAATCTTACATAAACCCATTCAGAGGTTTGGGGATTGTGTATTGAATTTTTTGAAGCCATAATGGCTAAAGTCACTGGTCTTCCTTAGGTAGGAAGAACTTGGTTCGGACGTCGAAACCCTGCTACTACAACAATACAGGATTTTCTAATTGAAGGGGAGGAGGTTCAAACGACGCGAAGAGGGATAGTGATACAATCATTTCCATAGCCATGGAATCAAGTCAATGTTTTTCTCAAGAAATACATCACCTATGAAGGTAGGTACCAAACAGTCTATCATTCTGAATTCCCTTTTCTCTCTCATCTCCGTCACAGGGTTCTGTTAAATATTCCATCTTATTTGCTTAATAATTTACATCACATCGTGTGGCTTGTTCAAGTTTCCAAACATCTACTCTCCTCACTGACCCACCATGGCCTCATTAAATTAATAATCTTAAGGACCCTTGCACAACACAATATAACCTGTATAACCTGGGAGCAATTTACACCCCAAGTTCAAGAACCCGTTCCTTTGNGGGGGGGGGGGGGGGGGGAGATGATACTGGATCAGATGATTAACTAGGGGTACAAGCAGAACAATTGACAGAAGATGTACATGAAAACCTTGTGGAAGAACTAAATAGTAGGGTAGCTCTAATAGGAGAGGGTGAAACTGGAGCATCATTAGATGCTGCAACAATTGAACTCAAAGATGACAGAACCATGGCAACAGAAGAAAATACTGAGTTAGTGACCATTGAATCCTCACCTGAATGGGGCCGAACCTTGATTGAGGAAGAACATCCCAAGGAACAAGAAAATGCTAGAACTGGGAATATTCCTTCTACTTCAGCTATGAATCTAGAAACTCCAGCACCACAAAGAAATAGGAGATCAAAGGATGAAAAAAAGGATGAAATTAAGGTATCTCCACCAATAAAAAGGAAAAGAACCAGGTTGGTCACAGTAGCAGAAGTAGCAAGGGAAATATGGGTAACCTTAGAAGTACAAATTGAGTTCCCCATTCTTAAACCTAGACCAATTGATGCCCCACAGGGGCCAATTGAAGAAGAACCCCAAATCAAAGGACTTCTGTTCGAAAATAGGCTATTAAAATAGGAAGTCCAAACACTCAGAAAGGAATTGGAAAATTGGAAAGAAGCATGCAGAGAATAGGGTGAAAGGAGGCTACACACATTGGTTGAAGCTACAGATCAAGTGGAAGGATCAGATCCTACTGACCCCGACAATGAGGAAGAAAGAGTGGTCTCTCCCACCTGTGGAGAAATCTTTAAGGAATCAGGCTACAAGATTGCAATTCGTGCCTTTACAAGATAGTAGTGTGCACCTACACCTAAGGAAGGACAGGTCAAACCTAAGTTGAGAGATGATGGGACTCCCAAGGAGAAACTTCAGGAGAAGGAAGTTGCAGATGAACAAGATGCTGCTACACAAGAACCAGCATGCTTGAATATTATTAATGGTGATACTCCGAAAGAAGAACTATAGGAGAAAGAAATTTCTGATGAACAGGTTATTGTCACATAAGAACCAACATCCTTGAATACTATCGATTTGGGAGAAGGTGAAAATCCACAAGGAAAACTTCAAGAGGAGGAATCTTCAGAGAAATAAGATGTTGTCACACAAGAACCAACATCTTTAAATATTCTTTCCGAAATTGCCACTAACTCTAGGACAGAGGAACCAAAGGATGAAGTTATTCCTGATTTTATGGATGAATATTGCACTATGACCCCAGAATCCTCCCATGGCACAGAAATCATAGAAGTGGGACCACAACAACAAGGCAATGGTGAGGTTAAAAAAGACGTTGTCACACAAGAACCAGCATCTTTGAATGTTCTTGCTCACATGGCTTCCCAAATTAGGTGAGGAGAACCATGAATTGAAGGCACTCTGGAGTTTAATGAAGAATTTTGTACTAGAACTCTAGATTTGTCTCAGGACACAGAGATCCTATAATTGGAATCACAACAATAGGGAGACGAAGAAGTAAATCAGGATGTTGTTACACAAGAACCAACATCCTTGACAATTACAGTAGAAATGCAACAAGTGGATGTCATTCCTGATATGGATTGGGGTAAAAATGAATAATTTCAATCACAACCCTCAAGTGATACTGAAATCCTTGAGGAACAGCTACAGACTGAAGAAGACATCCAATCTTATCAGCATGAAGAAAAAGAAGAACAAGCCATTGTCACACAAGAACCAATGTCCTCACAGTCAACTTCCAAAATAGCCAAGGAAGAACTATAGAAAAAAGATGTTGTTACACAAGAACCATCATCTCCAGGAGTGGTGGATGTTGTTGCTGAAGAAATTCCAGAAGAGGTTGCTATCACACAAGAACCAGTAACACCAGAAATAGATTCAGATGTGCAGGATGTCCAATGTGGCACATCAGGTGACAAAGGATGGACTGAACCCTTCCAAAATTTCATCGACCTAGATTCTGACAAGTAGGAGCATCATGAAGAAGAGGCCTTGAACCCTACAGTAGAAATTTCAATTCTGAGAATGGAGGTAAGAAAATGGAAGAGCCAGGTGGAGGAATACCAAGAAGGGATAGTTTTCCTTACTGAGCATAAAAATATTATCAAGAGACTGGACGAGAAATGGGCAGAAGAACGTATGACTCAGAGACTTCGAGAAGAAGAGCTATAGAGCAAATTAACAGAGCTGAAAAAGTTCCAGTCTATGCAGAAGGAAAAAGAGGAGATGTATGCTCTTTCCCAAGAACTCCTGGGTACTAGGGTACCTTCTTATTCTTACCCTGTCTTTCTATTTGAGAAATTTTTTTGGTTTAAGTTGAGAGCTGTGAGATAAGGGAGGTCATTTGAGATAACAACCTTGGCAAAATTCTTGGAAACGTTTTTAAGAAGCAGTTTTGAAGACCAAAATTTGCTGTGTGAATTATATTTGCATGAGATGGCTTGTCCTCTAGACCGCCATTCAAATCTTGTTCCTTTTCCAAGACATGTTCAGTTGAAGGCCTTTGCTTCTTTTGTGAGAAATTATGCTCAGTGGTAAAGTTATTTTCAAACATTTTCTCACAATGAAGCTCACTCTAATCTGTGGGTTCGAAGTGAGCCTCAACATCCTGGTATTTTTCTTGCTTGACATAGGAGTTTTCTCTTATGCCCCATCCACACCCGTCACATAATGGAAATGTAGGAGGAAGTTATTTCTACATGTACCAACCATATTTCTATATACCAACAAGCAGCGTTCGAAGGAAGTAAGCACAGATGGTAGGTTTCCTCTCCTACTCTCAAGAGCAGAGACCCCTATTATTTTAGAAATTTTGAATAGGCACATTCTAGGGTTGAGGGTTATGTTGGATTTATCAGGGAGTGTGGGGCTAATTTGTTGGGCCTGAAATTTAAATTTCCCCTCATTTGGTGGATATCAAAACCATATAGGATGGATTTATCACTGACGAACGCAGAGGAGCAACAATGTTGGATATATTTAGTTGGCCATAGAGGGTTCATAGAAAAAGAAGGAACATCAAAGTTCCCCTACAACTTCTCTTCTCTCCATGAACAGAGCATAGTGCAAGATTCAAATTTGGAATAATGGAGGTTGTTGCATAAGGACATGCAACATGACAGTTGGGGGGAGATGTTGGGCCTAGAAATGGCCCTTTTTGACCATCCTTATTCACTCCTTGTTGCCTTATCCTACCCCATTGAGCATGCCAAATAATTTTTTTACCCTCACTCTACTCTTTAATCCACCAAGGTATAAATGGTTATTGTCTTATTCTATTAATACTTATGATTGTGGTAATTAAAGCTTTATATCTCTCAATATGCTAACATATGGTTTATAAAGGTATTTTGAGGTATATAGACTAAAGGAAGATCCAGTTGAACATGCTATAAGAAGGGTGGGCATTCATCGCTCAAGCTGATCGCCATCCATCCTACCATTGCCCAAAGAATGCGATCCTAGTGTGTTATCCTAGGCAAAGTTGTACAAAGATAGCTGCAACATTATGCGTCATATTTCGAGGTCAACAGTGTGTTGTTGATCGTGTATAGCTATGATCTGAAGATATCATTACTCGGTTGATTAACAATTTCCCTATATTTCTTATCTTTCACCTTGCCACGTTTGTAATAGCTATTGTAATTTAGGGTGCCTGAAGATCAGAGATCTTCATGGCTGCCCAATAATAAGGACATGATGTTATCATTTACGTTGTATAAATATGGAGAACTGTTATGAGCTAGGGGTTGAAACCGTAGCCAATTCATTATATTAGTTGTGTCTGAGAGTTGTGTAATCGATCTTCCTTTTTAATACAAAGAGTTACTTTGGATCTAAGGGTTTTTAACGTGTGTCATCTAGCATCTCTGTGTGAACGCTGGGCCCGCCTTCCCACAGGGATTGCTGAGTTAGATTAGGCATTTTATTTATTCTGTCATGTGATTTTATGTTTAATTTCATTTCTCCATAGGAAGCTGTGATAGTTGTGGATTGACAGTGTGTTATTC
>LPNX010148619.1:194078-204110 GCA_001517045.1 Pseudotsuga menziesii | reverse complement strand
CCTAGGTGCAAAATCACACTACCTAAGTTAATTTATGCTGAAATTATTTATGGAAGATTATGCGCGTTGTTACAAAATTATTGAACAAGGGGATAGAAAGAGCACACATAACTAATTCCACATTATAATACAAGGTACTCTAACAAGGAGGTTGATTAATTATGAGTTAATAGGAACGTCCCTTGATTAGTTCTGTGTGTCCTAGTGTGCATACAAAATATTAGGTTATGTAAAAGTTCCATTCATCTTTTAAGGATACCCTATGTTAGGAGTGGTGATCACATGGTTGTATGAAGTACCTAAGTAGAAATAGTATGTCAACATTCATACATAGGGATGCCTAAGCAATTGCATTATTATAAAGATTATTTATATTGTAAACTTAATATACATGGATTAATGAAAACATTAAAGGTGCTAAAGATACATCTTGATGAGCATTAGAGGGAGTGGTGCAATAGAATGGTAGTTGTGTAATTAGTAAGTGACAGGTGTGAAGTGATGATGATATCAACTGGTAAATTTATGTGATAAGTAAACTAGGTTGAAGACAATATGTTTTAATGACACATAAATACCATAAGGGTATTAATGATAAACAACTAGTACAAAAGGGAGGAGTGTTTCAAGTGTTTCAAACTTGCTAATAGGAATTAGTATAGAAAGAGGTAAACATATAAATGACATTTAGATATTATCATAGAAAAATGATACGACAAACCAAGAAACTATCAATTAAATTACATAGGATAAAAAGTGTGTCCCATTATTAAAATTACAAAGAAATAAGTAGAAATTGTAAGTACTCTTTGTACAATGTTCCATTCATAGGGTAAGAGTGCTCTTTAAAGAGAATTGATTGGTGAATGGAATTTGACTAATAAAACATAGTGTTATTCAAGTTATTATAGAAGTACCGATGTCAAGATGGATCCTAATTAACAATTTTAATGAGAACATAAGTAACGTAAATTGGAGAGAGATTCAATAAAGCTATAAATTCATAAACAAATCAACAACAACAACAAAAGGGAACTAACGTCTCCTTATGAATCACAATAGAAACAAGACTATAGAACTCTTTTTTAAAATTTTGTATAAATTGTTGTGGATAATTGTCTAGTAAGGCATGATGAACCTTGATGTAGGTTACAAATAGGGATCCTTGAGGAAGGTCATAAGTAGTTACTAGTATATGTTTTTCAGAGAAAGTTTAAGAGCATATATTACATGATAAAAGAAGTAAAATAGTAAAATGACATCGACAAGTGGATCAAGTAAAGATCTAAGTGAGACTACCTTAAACTAATGAATTCTAGTAGTAAGACACCTATATTATGCATAATAATATATTCTTATAAATCATGCATAACAATAACTTCGAGATGAAGTTCCTGAAGGGTGGGTGTAGTGCCCCATATCTGACTAGACATATCAACATGTTGCATTTTATTTTCTTAGTAAATGTTGGACCCGGTTTTATTGAGTAAACCATATTTATGATAGATGTTGCTACTATGTCTAAGATGTTACTATTGATACATT
Organism: Pseudotsuga menziesii; assembly: GCA_001517045.1. Lineage (NCBI taxonomy): Eukaryota > Viridiplantae > Streptophyta > Pinopsida > Pinales > Pinaceae > Pseudotsuga > Pseudotsuga menziesii. Next base: position 202,565 of record LPNX010148619.1, on the reverse strand, counting down.
GATTGTGATGTTATGATTATGTTTATGAGGTCACTATGTTATAGTTATCATGATATTCCTTTGTTCATAAAGACAGTGTATGTTTAATTGTCATCATTGATAAATGTAATATATATATGATGTGGTACATGGATATCAACCCATGATGTGATCAATTTAATGAGTTATACAATGAAAGGAAATGTTGTTGATAATATGCACCAACTAATGATTGAATGGAGATATTATTATGAATGTATGTTTTCAAAGTACTAATTTGTAGGACACACGGGTTATGTAATAAATGGATACTTTATATGAAGTGTGGTATAGTACCTATTTCTGCAGAAGAGCCTTGATTACCAAAATTGATGATACAATGACACAGACCAATAATCTCGATAGCAGCAAAGTATGTTTTTGATAGGGTATATAGACCCAGGATGTTGAGAGGGATGGATGTGTTCCACCCTATGTTTTTATGATGCCCGAGGTCGTGGGAGGGCAGTGCTGAGACACACTCCCCATGTTGTTGTGATGACGACGGTTAGGTACCTGAGGTCGTGGGAGAGCCGTGCTGAGACATGCTCCCCATGTTTTTGTGATGATGATGGTCGAATTCCTGCTAGGAGAGGCTAGGTCCGCTATTCAGCTGACGCTATCGCTCTCAGGTTCTTATGTGGTCAAGTCGGTGAAACCGACATCCACTTCTATACTAGCAGAGGAAGGATAGGGAGGATGCGGGCGTAGGTTAGGATGGGTGGACATCTTAGTTATTATGGTTGAATGTTGGATAATTATGATACCGGATTAGTGATGGTAGGTACCTGTTGAGGCCCGAAAAATCGCAGGCGGCAACAGTAAGGGATCCTCCCCAATCAATGTTCCCAACTAGCCCATTGACTATTTGGTATGGGGAATCCGTCCAGTTTGCAGTCCGGCTACCGTAGGTCAAGAAACAAAACAAAGGGTTTTACCGGTTGCGTCCCGGCCCACCGAGTTTTTGTATTTTGACTTGAGATATGAAATGCAAGTGCCTAACTAAATGCAGGGTGATCCAGATGCAAGGAACTGTGACAATGTGATGCGCAGGTTCTTACCTCTCGTCTTAGGCTTGCAAGCAGTTGAATCACATACAACAAGAAAATAAACTAACTATCTAATCTATCCCTAGGGAGCAAGGTTATCATTCAATGGTGAGTAATACATTTTGTACATGCATTATGATAATTTACAGATAGCTGACACTTCCTTCAAAACACACGAACAATTTAAAGATGTTTCAACAACCAGATAGCCAATTGTTTATGGACAGCGTTTATTACTCACAGTGGAAAACATCATAAAATCAACTGAAGAATATTCCAACAAGAACATAGGTTCAGGAAATTAGAACAATCTCACAGTTAATGAGACAAAGCTGAAAACGAATTAGTTCCCCTTCGACATTGCTCATTTAATTACATTTGATGCATTCCATATTGCACTTCTTCCAGCATGCAAAAAATTTGCAGTTTCTGCTTGTAAAACGAAATAGTTCCTCTTACAATAGACGGTTTACAAATTTTTTCCAGGGAAAAAGTCCCTTCTCTCTCCTATCTTTCCACTATTTAAACTATTTAGCAGATCATTTGGGTTTCCCCCCAAACGTGTGACTTTCCAGTCCCTCGAACGTTTCCTCTCCTCCATCAGGCTGATTTGTCTTCCTATCTTTATTTTCTGCCGACGTTTCATCTTCTCTTTGGATGTTCGTGATTAACTGAATGACTGCTGGTCCTTTCAGATTAGAATTTTTGTTGCTTTCGATCTTGTCTTTTCCTTCTCCTTGTCTTTCATGCGACCCTGCCGAATTTGACTGGACCACGCTACGCCTTCACACCGTGGTCGCCTCGACAGTCCTGCAATCAATTACGAGGCATCATTTGTTGGAATGACATTTTAATATTAAAATTAACCATCTGAAATGACTGATCCACAAGAAAACGGCCAGGTGCGTCCCGAGATCTGAAAAGAATCTTGATTAAGTTTTGGGTGGGAACGATCTAAATTGGCAGTCGGGAAGCTTTGACATCGGAAGCAAAAGGGATTTCCTAGCTGCAACGATGGAAAGAAAAGGGCCAAAGTGACACCAGATGCGAGCGAGAGAAACCTCAATCGGAAGTCGGATGGTTTTCTGCTTCGAAAGTGGAAGGACTATTCCAGCTGCAACAGCGAGAGAGTAAAGGCTTCAAGCATGCAACGGCAGGGCGGGAGGTCTCAATCAGAAATTGGACGGATACCGACATCGAAAGTCAAATGGATTTCCTAGCCACAACGGCGGAAGAGTAAATACCACGGGTAGGTGACTAAAGATCAATACGTGTCGGTAGTCAGAGCAATTTGTACTTCTGATGCCAAACCACTTTGGCAACCACAACAGCGGAAGGAAAAAGATTAGAGCTTCCAATTCAACATAAAAATGACGCCCAGTTACAAGAAAAATCAAGTGTTTAAACAGCTTCAAGGATCAGCTACAGCTAAAGTCATTCTTCCTTCGAAATGGCGGCCTTAAAGGACAAATATTTGACTTCTCCAAATTCACATCCACGACCCAACATGAAAAACAAACATGGCAGAAATAAACAAGCTGACAGTCAAACCTCAAAGTCACTCGAAAAGAAAGGATGCTCAAGAGGATCAAGAGTTCAACGATCCAAATAATGTGAAATCATGAGGATGGGCCCAAAAGTTTAAGAAATTTGGGGAAGAACAGTTGCAGCAGCAACAATTGCTGATTACCTGGGGAACCTAGATCTTCGAGTGCTTATTCTTTGAGTGGCAGACTATTTCACAACAACTACATCCATTGAATTCTTCCATCTATCTGGATTTCTCAAATGACAGAAGTGTGTACCTTAATGATTGATGATAGTCCAATCTGGGGAAGTGGAAAACAAGATTTCCAAGGTCCAGATAACTCTGTTGATGCCAGAAGATGAGTTTCATTATTAATCTTGTCTTCAGGTAGCTAACAGCTTGGACACCACAGAATTGTAGCATGTGGTGAACAGAAATATTCATTTGTTTCGCATTCCCATGCCACTTTGGCACTTTTTGTGCTCTTGGACTTTTGTCTCTTTTCATATGCGTCCTCCTACATGCCTTTCTTACGGAATTTTAATTCAGGATCCTCTATCCCATAATGCCCTTTTGTGTGAGTGGTGTGCTTTATGTTTCAGCTCACAGACGGAGAGGATCTTTTTCAATTTTAGTACTTATGATTCAGCATTTGTTTTGATGTATGATGCTTTTATAGGAGTTTTGACTCTTATCAGCCTTTTGGCGTTTGCTTCCTGGCATGGGATCATTTGTATTTAACATACTGTTCACCTTTCTCTTTTCCATGGGTCCTCTGTTATTGCCCCTTAGAACATTTTAAGTGTGAAGTGGATGGAGCCTTAACATAGTATTGTGGACTCTTTGAATCTGGTTTATTTTATAGGGATTAAGTACGACTTCAATGCACATAGAGATATTTGAGAAAATTGATAGACTAGAAGAAGTTCAATTAGCAACACACAGCGTGATACTCAACATATTTATCATACCCAAAAATTTCGATGTTTCCCATACAATCGCGAGTTCATTCCCTTTATTGAAATCATTAACTTAAAATAAAACAAGTTTAAAAACATGACTCAAAAGACATCAAAACAACTTATTTATATACAAGACAGAAACTCAAAGAAACTCAAGAAAAATAAGGCTTGACAACCAGACCATTAACTGGCGAGTTCTCTTCCCAACCCTGTAAATCCTGCAGCTAATTAGTATAAGGACCGAGTTTTGCTGCGACCTGAAAAGGGCCAACCCACAACTGCTGGAATTTAGTATGCTTCCCTTTCTCATCATGGGGGTGATCCCATTTGAGGACTAGGTCTCCCACCTCAAAGTCTTTTGTTCCAGCTTTATGTTTGTCAAACCACCTCTTTATTACCTCCTGCTGATGCTGAAGCGCTCTCTCGCTATAGATCTAGCCTCTTATTCTTTTAGAAGATTGAATATCCTCATCTATAAAACTTCATTCTCCGACCCACTAGACTCTTGAGCTAACATGGAAGATGGTAGCATGATATTGGGGGGGAGGATGGCTTCTTTACCGTACATAAGGGTATAGGGTGACACTCCTATCGCAGACTTCGGGGTGACTCTGTCAGCCCACAGGGCGTTTGGTAAGGCTGAGTGCCAACTTCTCGGGTTTTCTATTACAGTCTTCTTTAGAATTCTAATCAGATTTTTATTTGTGGATTTAGCCAGGCGATTTCCTTGTGGATAGTAATTGACAAAATAATGCAATTTTATCCCATTGTCATGAGAAAAAGCAGTCAATTTAATTGAAGAAAATTACATTGCATTATCAAAAACTAACAAAAATGGAACTCCAAACCTGGTCATGATGTGGTTCTGTAGGAAGCTGATGACTTCGTCTTGGTTTATTTTGCGCAGTGGTACTGCTTCAACCCAGGGAGTAAAATAATTGGTTGCTGTCAGAATGTACTTGTGTTACAGTGAGGAATTCGGTTTTATTTCTCCAATGATATCCAACCCCCATTGCTCGAATGGCTCCGTGATCATCACAGGCTTTAGGGGTGTTGCTGCTTTAGGTTGTCTCCCACTACATCTTTGGAAAATATCACACTTTCTGACGTGTGCATGTGCATCCTTGAAGAGCGTAGGCCAATAGTAACCAGCTCTGAGGATCTTGTGGGCTGTAGTATCCCCTAAATAATGTCCCCCAGCCGGACCGCCGTGCAATTCAGACATTACGTTTTTAGCATCTTCTTTCTCCAAGCATCTCAGAAGAAATCCATCATAGTTTTTCCTGAATAATACACCTTCAACGATTTGATAGGAAGTTGGTTTCAGGCGCAGCGCCCTTCTTTGCTTAGAGTTCCAATGTTCCGGCAACAGTCCTGACTATAGATAATGTACAAGGTTTCTATACCAAGACTCAGGAGCTATAAATAAAGGACAGACATCTGTTAAATTTAATTCGGCTTCATCTTCCCAGTTGTGTTCTTGATTTTTTCCATTCTCAGTCATTAATTTCCACAACCCTTGTCCTTTAGCTATTGAGGCTGGTTTGAATTCAAGGTCATACTCTTGAAGAGCTGTTACCCAGTTTCCCCTTCTTTCTCCTAACTCCTTCTGTATGAGCAGGGACCTTACATCTAGGTAGGGGACGATCACCTTGGTTCATTTTTTTAGAATATTAGGCCTGAATTGCTTCACTACTTTAAATACAGTGTAAGCTTGTTTCTCAATGGTTGGGTAATTTAACTCAGCCCCTTGTAGACCAGTGCTCATAAAAGATATCGGGAATTCATCCCCTCCGTCTTCCTTCTGTGTAAGCACCGCTGCCAGCGAATCATCAGATGCAAAGGTATACAGTATAAAGTCTTTATCGAAGTTTGGGCTTTTCAAAGAGGGTGCGTGTGCAACGGCAGTTTTAATTTTGCTGAATGCTTCCTTTTCCATTTCATTCCACTTGAATTGTGCATTCTGCTTGACCATTTGCTGCAGTGGCTTAACGATCTGAGCGAAATCAAGCATGAAACTTCGCACAAAGTTTATAGTTCCCATAAAGGACTGCATCCCTTTTTTGTTATGGGGAAAGGGGATTTGTTCAATAGCCTTAATCCTTTCTGGATCAATGGTGATTCCTTGCTTTGACACTATGTGCCCCAACAAATTGCCCTCTGTGATAACGAACACGCACTTCTTAGGATTGAGTGAAATACCATACTTCTGACAGCGTTCGAAAATCTGTCTTAAGTGAAATGCGTTCTCTCCCCTTTTCTTCAAGAATATCGTAATATCGTTGAGGTACACTACAACGCTACGACCAATCAATATGTGGAAAGCTATGTCCATAGCCCTTTGAAACGTTGCTCCAGCATTTATAAGCCCAAAAGGCATTCTTCTGTAGGCAAAGGAAACCCGCATATGTACGTGACTTGCTATATATAATACTCGCATATGTATTAAATACATGACTATATGCATTGCAACCCATGTATACCTCCTTGTGTATGCGACTGTTGTCTCTACAACCCATGTACACCTCCTAAAAATGTAAAAAAAATACGTATTTTGAAATTCTGGTAGTTTGGGTAGTTATGCAACTGACTCCTTCAGTTGTAACTACTTTGTCTTCGACCCTAACTCTTCAGAAAGCATATAAATAGAGGTAGGGAGGTCCATGAGAAGGGACTTGAATATTTGCATTGTTATACTGGAAGAATTGGAGCTCTCTCTACCCACACCTTTTCCCTAGAAGCATTCTCCTTGTGTTGCAGATCTTGAAGGCTGAGTTCCTTGGAGAAGAGAAGTAGCAGAACTAGATCAAGGTTTCATGAGGTGCCAAACTTAAAGAGAAGGTATATTTGTACTTGTTTTGAAGATTAATAAATATGTGATGTCCTTATTCTTCCCAAATCATTGTTCAATGTGTGATTGAATCTCTATTTATGATTAGATGTTAATGTTAATTAGATTATTATTTCATGTTTATTTGATTATCATTACTTTATATGTGGTCATAATGGTTTGAGGAAGGTATAATTCGTTTTGTAGGTATCTTGGAGCAAGAGGAGCAAGAAGAGGATTGACGGGCTACTTGGATCAACCTTTGTTTGGATAAGGTATGAACCATTCCAATCTTTGATCTTGCTTGTATTTACATGCAAAACCATATGTATCTCTCTTTCAACAACAGTACGTTGATGGCCTCTTAAACCCTAGCCACATGAAACTTTCCTTTACAACAGAACTGGCGAATCCACTAGGGAGAGCCTTGTGTGTTTGGGGTTTCTCTATATTTCTTTCAGTCTTTTGAAAGGTTTCAGTTCTTTCTTGCCACTTAGGAACACTTTATCAGTTTGATAGAACACCTCCCCTACCTTCCTAAGGCAGTTTTTTACTTTGTTTTGGGATTTTTTCCACCCATACACAAGTTGCAGACTGAACAGTCATGTGTTTGGTTTGGTACACGTGACTTTCTATACTGTCAACCCACGTATGATACATGAATTTTCAGTGGTACAACCCACATGTGCTTGTACATGCGACTTGCTCTACTATCAACCCACGTATGACATGCGATTTGTCAGTAGTACAACCCATGTGTGCCCCTAAAACATTGTCGTTTCCTCATTTTTGTGGTTTTTTCTGTTGTTGTGGGATGTTTGGTAGGTATTTTGGTATCCTATGTAGGTGCATGAATCCAAGGAGTTATTTTCATCCTTTTTGGTTGTTCTTTATTTATGTCGTAAGCCTTTTGATAGCATTAGGGTTTTCTCTTTTCTCTTTTCCCCCATCCCCTTTGCTTGGCATGATTTATGTCTTATGTTTATGGTCAGCCTCTGTTAGTGATCTTTGTCTGAGTTCAGAAGCTTGTTGGTGTTGGTTTCCTTCTTCTTTTGTTGGTTAACTTCACCGTGCCAAATTAGTTTACTTGTCTCTTATGCAATCCTTCCTTCCAAGTAGGATTTATACTGACTTTAGTTCATTCTAGAGTCTGTTTGGTGGTTGTATAGCAGAGTTCCTTTTTCTTTGTTCTTGTTATATGCATACTTTTGTTTTTAGGTAGTTTTTCTTTTGCATTTATAAAAGAAAAATAAAAAAACACATGTTTTCTTTATATGCATGTAGATTAGTTTTTTTGTCTAGATTGCATGGCATATCAACGTTTCAAAATATATATATATATATATATTTCTTTTGTGGCTTTCAAGTTTCAATTTGAAAAAGAAAGAGAATAGTTTTTGCTTTATGCATTTCATTTCTCTTTGGTTAGTCATTTTGTTTCAACTTTGAGTTAAAACACCACATAAGTTTCACACCATTTACCCTCTGACTAAAAACAACCATTAAAATAAACGATATAATTTAAAAATTATTAGTAAGTTTTATTTCATAGGGTCATACACCAACTAGCTCAAGATATACTTGTGGGATAGGGAGTTTAAACTCCCCATAAGTGTTTAAATTCAAACATAGTTAGCCAATCACTAGTTAAATCCTCTTATATGTTGATTGTATCTGGGAAGCTCCTCTCAAATGAGAGTTAAGAACGAGGCCACGTTGAGGCTTGGAATGAGGAGATAACGCTCTGATTCCTTGTCAAAGAGTAGACCAAGGTTTTTGCGCATCTGGGAATTCTATCTTTGACAGGGTTTCAAGCTTTTCTACCTTGCCCATGCATATGAACCATTCTTGTGACTACCCCACCCAGACTATCAATATAGTTAAGGTAGCCTTTAGTCTCTTTGACATCTAGGGTTCATACACAGGTACACCGTATTAATTCTTGCACATGATCTAGGAACTAGGAATCAAAATCATCAAAGAATAGTTAACAAATTACTCATGAATTAGCAATAATTGGGACACCCAATAGGTTTCCTCTCTGTATATTATATAAACAATAAAGGATTATAATTCCATGCATAGCAATGGCTTAAGTCA
>LPNX010148619.1:167190-193618 GCA_001517045.1 Pseudotsuga menziesii | reverse complement strand
GGATCACCCTGATGAACTCACCCCCAACAGTGAATGGAGGTAAGTGAACTTCTTTTCTGAAAAGATCTTGGTGAATATGTCTGGAGGAATCTTCCACTTTGTAAGAAGAACAATGCACTCAATTGAATCAAAAATATAAACAGCTGCACGGTGAAAACTGGACCCATGTAGAGCAACTGAAAGCATCTGAAGAGAGAGCAAAGGTTCTTGAGGATTCGAACCATGTGTGGAACACTCAAGCAACTGATATGTTGAAGCCTTGAACAGCAAACCATGACTGCTAAAATCAGCCCCAAATCTTAGGAGCAAGTGTCCATGCGGATGCAGAATGTCTTCCTCTTTACTAGTTCTGTGAGGAGATGAGCTTGTGACCAAAGGTAGAGAATCCCTGGGACTCTGGAGAGCGAATGCTTGAGCTCCATAATCTGATATAGATTCTGAAATAGCTAATGAATCACAGAATAAAATATCAGCAACCTCACAAGAGGAAACTAATACCAAATCCCCATCAATAAATTTGAAGAAGAATTGCGGTACTTGATTTTTCACACCGGAATTGGTGAGAGCAGCTACAAGCATGACTAAAAGCTCTTGAATTTTAAAATATGAACAAAATAATATCAGATCAGAATGTAAATCAGATCTAAATAAGTTCACAACAGATCCAAAACTGTGAAATGAAATCAAATCCCCAGCAGCAGTTTTGTAGGAGACTTGCGGTACTTGTTTCTTCACACCGTTGATGAGAACAGCTACAAGCAGTACTGAAGATTTATGAACCTGAAATTTTGACCCAATAAATATCATATCAGATCCAAATCAGATCATATCAGATCCAATAAGGTTCATATCAGATCCAAAATAATGGTCAACCGAGACGGTGGATGCACAATGTTCTTCTTTTTCAAAATTCTGAATTTTGGTGCATGCAATCCTGCAGGAATTTGCTGGAAGATCTAGATCATGGGGAGCGAATGTGTCACTCTTATAATCTGATATTTTTTCAAAAATATCCAATGTATTACATATTTGCACACCAGCAGCAACATTAGAGGGAGAAAAATCAAATTTCTCTTCACTTTCAGAAGCAATTACTAGTAAATTTTGCACAGAATTTAAATGAAAATCACCGGTGAATGTTTGCATGGAAGTGCAGCAGTATTTTTCTTCAATATCAGAGATTTGAATGTCTTCTTCTGTTTTATAAATATGAGAAGATGAGATATCAGAGATCTCACGAACTTCCGGAGCATCAGGAGAAGGAGTCACTTCATGGAGACTTTCTTCAATTCGAATTGAATGTGTAGAAGATTCTGCTTCATCTTCATCTTGAACAACTTCATCAGAGAGAGTAGTGGCTGAGAGTTTTGAGTGAAGAACTCTTGTGGTGCTAGCCATGATCTCCAAAGTACTATTATGATCCTCATTGTGCTTGCCAAAGGTTCTGTCCAATATTGTCCAGACTTCCTTTGGGTATTCAACAGAATAAATAAGGTAGTACAAGCTATCATCAAGGGCCAGAGCTATTGTTCCATAAGCTCTATCACGGTCATTTAACCAGTCATTCTCATTCTCATAAGACTCTTTTCCAATTCCAATAGACACCTCATAGAGACCTTGTCTCTTCAGAGATGCAATCATCTTCAGCTTCCATTCCGAATAGCTTGTGAATGGGGTGAGAAGAGGGATTGATGAGTCCATTCGAAGTTGTACCTGTTAAGACTTGCAAATCAAAACAAAAGGCACCGTAAGGTCGGATTGAGCTATTGCTCACCTTTCATGGAGAAATTGATCTTCGTCCCGCTGCATGCTCTGATACCATATTAATTCTTGCACATGATCTAGGAACTAGGAATCAAAATCATCAAAGAATAATTAACAAATTACTCATGAATTAGCAATAATTGGGACACCCAATAGGTTTCCTCTCTGTATATTATATAAACAATAAAGGATTATAATTCCATGCATAGCAATGGCTTAACTCAATGAGTGAGTCTAGCTTAACTGACTCTTTGCCATGCAATACCACTCAATTAACCACTTGACAAAAAACCTTAATTGACTCACCAATCCTAACTGAAGTTGGAGTGCAATAAATGACTTAATCTCAACTGAAGGAGATCAAAGACATGTCATAGCAACCAACCATCAAGTGCTAGTACTGCATGACTCCAATAAACCTTGATGAGGTTAACTGAAGCTGAACTGGCCATCAGAAGTTGGTGAAGGCGCCTAGTTCACTCCAGTTCATTAAATAATAATAAAATAATCAATAAATAATGATTAAATAATATATTTAATGCATGGAGGCACCTTAAATGACTGTAACTGATTGGTTGAACTAAAAGTAACCACCAGTTAGCATGCAGGTGCATTAATGTCACACAGATCACCCCTGGAGTGCTCCAGTTAGCCTCCTTGACTGTAGGGAAGGCTAAGTTAGCCTCCTTGACTGTAGGAAGGCATGGGGATGACTAGGATGATGGTAATTAATGCTCCACTGATGTCAATTAAACTTAGGATAGTGGTTTAACTAGGCCAATTTGACCGAAAGAGTGTGTATGATGGTAGATGTCTCCAACACACCGAAAGGCTATTTTTGGTTGACCTTGGATGGGCTTGGAAGGTAACCCCGGTAGAAAGTGTGGGAGGTTGGTGGGTGATTCCTCCACTTATGCCTAAGAACATCTATAGGGATTCCAAGTAACTGTCTACCAAATTTCTTCTGGAAAGCATATCTTATACCTATTTTTTTGTTTGGATTTAGGAATTTTTTAGTGAGTGTTGCACTCAACCTATGAAAGTCAAGTTGATCTTCACCATCCAGCCTCTGTTCATCATGCTGGTGGGATCCTTCCAACCTTTCCAGGCCACGTTGGATCTAGTCACTCATCCTCTGTAGTTCATGCTAAGGGAAACCATTCAAACTCTGATGTTCAAGTTGAACCTCCCCATCCAACCTCTGCAAGTCATGTTGGATCCATCTACCCATCCTCTTTGGTTCATGTTGGGTACACACTCAACTGTTTCAAAGCATGTTGATCCTAACCATTCAGCCTGTGTTGTTCATGTTGGTGGTTCCCATCCAATCTCTGTAAGTCATGTTGGACCCAGTCTCTCAACCTCTACAAGTCATGCTGTAGGCAGTCTCTCAACCTCTGTGGTTCATGCTGAAGACAATTTGTCAGCCACTGTGAGTCATGTGAACATTGTTGAAAATACTACCTGTTCAAAACACAAGCCCAAGTTTCCTTGTTAGCTTTGTGAGGGAGAGAACCTTACTTATAAATGCCCTTCTATTGCACAGGTGCGAAGACTTTGGTTTCATTGTCATTCCATTTTTGAACATTCTAAACTTTTTCAACAACCAACCTCTCTTTGTCAGATTGGACCTAGTCACCCAGCCATTGGTGGTCATGCTGGGGGCAAACTCTCAGTCTCTACAGGCCATGCTGAGAGAAAATAGTCAGCCACTTCTAGTCATGTTGACACTGTTGAGAAAACTGGTCATTCGAAGTGCAAACTTAAGTTCCCTTGTAAGCTATTTGAGGGAGATCATCTTACTCACCAGTTCCTTGCTATCATAGAGGTGCAAAGTGTGTGGTCCGAGACTCAAGAGTTTCCTTCTCCTGAACAACCTATAGTTTCTCAACAACCTAATCACCCTTTGGTTGATCAAGTGGTTGAACCAATATTATCTTTGGTTGATCCCACTCTTCGTTTGGAGAATGATCCTGATGTGATTGAACCAATGTCATATTTGGTCAATCCCACTCTCCCTTCAGAGAGTGACTTTCACAAAGTCGTTGAATCGGTTCCATTGTCGATCAATCCCACTCTTCCTTCGGAGAGTGAAGTGTCTGCTAGTCACATTTTATTCACTGCGAGTTAAGAAATTACTAAACAAGGGGGCACTAAACTCACTTTATATGAACCCCCACCAAGCTCTTGGATTACTTCCTTTGATTGGGATTACTTCCTTTTGATGCACCTTTCTAGATAAAGGTCAAAGTTGAAAAATACACGATTCCTTGTTGTATTTTTTATGAAGGAGCCTGATTTAGTATTTTTCTACTCGTTCTTGGTGAGGCATGGGATCTCCCAGCCTTGTGTCGATTTCTAGTCAGTTACTGGTGTTTAATAGAAGAAATTGTATAGCCTTGGGAACTCTTGCTCAAACACCTATTACTTTGGGTGGGAAGACAGTCTTACATGACTTCATGGTGATAGAAGACCCCTTGGACTTCAATATGCTCCTCGAACATGATTATGTCTATGTCATGAAAGCTTTGGTGTTAACATTATTTCGTGTGATGTACTTTAATCATGGTGAAGAAATTGTCACTATTGCTCAATTGTATTTTCTTGATCCGTCTCCTGACCCAACTAGAGACTAGGTTTTCCCTTTATAGATTCCTAGTGTTTCTATAGACACTACCCCACCACAGGTGAGCTATGTGGCCTCATGTCCTTTGCATTCAATTGCTACTGCAAATCAGCCTCTATTTTCATGCTTACCTTCTTCTCTCCAATTTTTCGATTCCCTTGAAAGTTTATACATGTGTCCTATCTCAGATGATCTCCTTCCTTCGGATGAAGTCTTCCTAGAGTCTTTGATATAGTCTGATATTCTATTGGATGTTGGTTTAGTTGTGACTAATTCTAACCCTAATTTTCCTAGTAATCCTGACCTTTCTTATTATGTTGATCTTGTTGAGTCTTTTGACTCTTCCTTTGAACAGCAAGTCAGTGATCTTGATGAGTTTGATTTTTCTTATGAATTTTTCAACTCCTCTGATACTGAATTTGTTCCTGGAAACTCTATATCCCTTGTTGATTTTTGTTCTCCTTCTAAGGTTGATCTTACTGATTATAAACCTTCAAGCCTTGGTGCTATAGAATATTCTTCGATCGATTCTTCCTTGGATTTAACTTTTGTAGAAGATAGCAAAGTCGCATGTGTTTTTGCCAAAGTAACGTGCACCAAAACGTTTCTTTTGAATATGATCCTGATGTTGTTGTTTCTTGGAGATAGGATTCTTAGTTGGATTCACAACTGTTTACTAGCCTTGTCTTGTTGTTCAAGCTGTAACTACATTTGCATGTGCCTTGCTCACACTTATGACCCTGGTGCTAGCTTCCATGATTTTAGCTCATTGTATAAGCCCTCATCTTTGTTCTCGTCATTGCTAAGCCTTGTATCATTTTTATTTGAAAATTAACACCCTTTACCTTGAGTAGATGTTCCCCGAGTGTCTTTACCTTACTCATGTTCCTTTCATTATGCATAGGTTTGTTCCTCGCGCATGGAACTAGTTTCGCTTGCCCCTGACACTCGTCTCCTCACATTTAGAGCATTCTTTCTCCTCTCCTTCGAGCTCATTAAAAATAGTAACGAGACCACGAGTTGACTTTTTTGGACTCGTTAAAATTCATGGGAAATATTTTGAGTTTCTTTAGGCCCAGGTCTAACTCCTCAAAATAGACTTGACTACCAAGTAAACTTGTCCATTCAGGCTCATTAAGAATATGTGAATGGGCATCCACATTGGTGGTAGGTTATCACTTTCTCAGACCATGTGGAATAATATGAGAAAGGAAAACTCTCATTTCTAAGGAATTGAGAAGAGTATTCTCAGGCATAGGTTTATCACTTTTCCGGACCTGAGGGACCAAGCTTATGGAAAAGGAAACCCATGTATGAGCTTAGTTTTCTCTTTTTTGTGCTCTGGACCAAAACATGAAAAATATTTCGAGTGTACTTTATGTCTTTGTCATGCTCGTTAAACCCTAAAGAACAAAGTATCGATTTTGTTGTTGTAAGCTCCATTTATTGTAATCAAATGGATAATTCCAAGTGATCTTGCCTTCCTTCACACTCGTAAAACTCAGTCTATATGCTACTTTTGAAGGAGCATTGGGTAGGTGGTAATTTAGCCTTTTTCGGACCTTCTTGACTAAATACGAAAAATGTGCGCCATACTTCTTCAGAAGATAAGAGAGTTCTTCTATTGTTTGTTTTATACTTGTTCGGCCTTAGGAGACTAAATTAGAGAAAAAATCACCCCCTGGATTCTTCTTTGGAGTTTCCAGACTCTCTAAACTATGAAAACACCATCGAGCATGTACTAGTTCAGGCTCGTAGAATCCACGAATCAATGCTTTATCAAGCAGTCTTCTGTCTCTTCTTCAAGCTTGCCAAAAATGAAGATGGTCCCGAGTTTTCTTTCATGGACTTGTTAAACCTTTACAAGAAAGAGGGGAAGGGAAGTTCATTCACATGTTTTTGACATCATGGTAGCAAGTCTTATTTCTTTGAACAAGCCACAAGTTTTGAGTCTATCAACAGTTGGGTCCTAGTATTTTGGCCTTATCCCGATTCAAAGTTTCTTACTCCTCCAGTTGGTTTCTTTTCCAATTATACGGGAAACCTGTCAATGTCTCCTACATTGTAGATTTGTGTTGTTTTTTCCTTTTGTGTCAAAATATGCCTAAGTCACTTTTTTGTTGTGCTCACTATTTAAGGATTAAACCTTTGTCGTCCATTCTACAGTTTCCTTGAACTTTTGTATCGACCATTCCCTAGTATCAATTCATTAAATTATGTCTTCAATGGTCCTTGTCGTGAAATTCAGAACCAATTCTAGATCCAATTATTCTTTGACTTACCTCATGTTCGATGATGAAGGATGCCTTAATGCCTTCCTTCCAATGGATCTCTTCCTATTAACTACAACACATCTTGCTCTAGGGATGAGATTTAGAGTTTTATGATAGTACCTTGGGGATTGCAATCATAAGAGGCAATTTCGCTATTGGGTAGTGGGAATACCTTAATGTCTCCTACTCAATGGATTCTTCAAATTTTCAACCTCAAGTCCTTGTATTCACACTTGTTAGAATATACTGGGTACCTTGGAGACCATTTTCATTAATGGTGGTTTCCATCGCATTTATTAAAGGATCTCATCATTGACTAGTAATCAAACGGTTTCCTCCATGTTCTACTTCAGCTCCTTTATTCACATGGTTAGGATTTGTACCTTTTTTGGGTGGTTTGGATTGAAGAACTTGGGTCGATAGTAGCATCGTCATTTTGTTATTTCCCAAGATGCACAAGACCTTGTCACACTTTATATGAAATTTTGTTGAGACATAGATCCACCTTGTATTTTTGTGGCTATGATTGATTGTTGAGCATGGATCTAGCTTGTTCATTTGTGGCCATGACTCCTTTATATTCGATATGGTGAATTTTTTCTTATTGAGTGAACATGTTAGTTTCATCAGTTATACATATGTTGGATCCGCTTGTATCTTTATGGTGATGATTTGTATATGGATTTGTATGTCCCAGAGATCAGTTTTGTTTAACATTTATCTCTCTTTCAGGTACCTTCATTTGAGCCTTTCGATCTTGGATTATATGCTCTCTCCATACTCAGTTGTTTCCTTTATAATGTATTTCAGCTCTCATCTTCCCCTCTAACCTCATACATTAGGGGGCATCTGTTATAGCTCAAAATGACACATCTCTTCCCATGACATCATCATCACGTTTTTTCAGGTATTTCTTATTTTTGAGGTAGAGGGGTTTGTCAAAATTACTCTGAGTGGGTACTTGTTGGATGCGAAATTTAATTCTACATCCACAAAGCTCACCCGATCGAAATTTGAGTAAAAACATGGGGAGATATGTCGAAAATACAAAAAAAAAGTAGTTTTTTTTATGATACCTATCCCCAAATTTATATTAAAAAGGTGTTTAAGACCTATACGGTATTTCAAATTTAAAGCAATTTCATTGGCTAACACATGATGACATGGAATTTGAGTTAAAGTTAAAAGGCCCATTTTGAGTTGAAATAGTCTTGTGTCAAGGTTCAAAATAACAACATAAGGAATCATAAAGTAATTCATCTAGCATTGCAACAACCAATATTGTTGATACCCTCCCAATAGGCGACGATGGAAAAATAGTAGAGTCGAAGGTAGTGGAAAAATAAGATAAAGAATCTAGTAGATCTTGACCTAATGTTGCAACAAAAGAGGCCAATTATGCTCATTGATACAATAACACAAGACAAGGATGTTGAACATGAAAAGCACAATGGGAAAAAATCAGAAAAGGACAAAACCACAGCTGCAGATGAGAAACCTTTAACCTTATCTCTAGCTCTAGAAGAAAAATACAAAGAACCAGAGCCATATACATATATAAATGTATGAACAAAATTTTCAAATAACATTCACACACATGACAATGCATCCGATGAAAACCTAACTATCTCTTCTAGAGAACTACCTAAATTGTGATACAAAACAACTTTGAAAGAGTAATAGAATGATATATGTTACAACCATTGGTGTAATAGATGTGAGGTAAGTGGAGGAAGATAAAAGCAAAATGTGGAGAAAGAAGAAGAACCAACAAGTAAATATGTTTACAGACAATAATCACACTCACCTACAACTATGGAAGAACAACTCGAATCAGATATGGCACCTACTACCAATGTATTAAATGATATTTATAAAAACTTTTCCATGATGGATGATTCAACATTAGAAAATATGGATACTTACAATGGAAAGTGTGGCTATGCAAAATGTCATTTTGTAGCCACTAATAGATTCATGAAATGGTCACTATTAGAGTTATTTTATAGATGATATCTTACATACGAATAATGCTGCAATATAATTGAATGCATCAGTCATAGGTATTCAGCAGAAATACAATGAAGCCTTTCAGTTAAAGATCAAGCCAGTGGAAAATTTTGGCACCATTCCAAATGTAATAAAAAGAAATCCAAACCGCCATTATCCAACTCCGGTAGACCTATTGGTCTCCAATATATGAACACAATATATGTAAAGAATTATACCATTCAAAGCTCCTAAAGAAAGTGGGAATTATAATCAAATTAAAACATTGTAGAAGGTGATCAAGGTGAAGCAGGAAACTTAGTAGTTTATATATTCCATTGAAAAAATCCCTTTTCAATGTAATCAACAGTTGGCTGTTGGAAAAAACAATGTTAATAAGTAGAAATATAATGAAATTCGCCTTTTACTTTTACACTTGGAAGGACTAAGCGAGGTGTATCAGAGATCATAAAAATGAGAAAAAACAAAGTACATAATATTTACACCTCTCAATCTAATTGTCTAAGATATCTAAACTGCAATTATAATATATATATATCAATCAAATTACAGTGCAAATAAATACATTGAGTAAAACGTTTTACCTCTTCCCATACTAAAAAGAAGTAATTTTGTCTCTAATAACTCCTTGATAAGGATTCCTACATACTTGGATAAATATTTCAGCAACATGTTCAAGTCCGTGGATTAAAATTGATGCAATGAATACTTCTTCTATTTTGTCACATATGGAATAATTTAATGGCACCTGATTTTCATCTTGGATCATTGGCTTATCGCATAAGAGACATTTGGATTCTCTTCATGAACATAAATTTGGAGTAAACTTTTGAGATGGAGAAAAAATACTATGAACCCCTCTATCATAAAAAAATGGCCTTCAAAGGCTAGTGAGGCCTCCAAATAAACTCCTAAAAGATGGAAAAAATACTAATACTCAGCTCGTTATTAGTATTATTAGTTGATAGGCATTTATACTTGAACACCATCCTCCAGTTGGGACAATGCTTTTGCATGTAAAAAACATGTATTAGAATGTATTTGCAACAACATCCCTCCTTCTTCTTCATTAATCCTCATAGAATCTCCAATACCCACAAATCCTTATCCCATTGAGTATAGGGACTATGAATAACCCTTAATGTTTTCTCAAAAGAAAACCACAAGTTTGAGAACGCATAAGGCATAAATCCAAAGGAACAAATTTGTATACTAATTAATAAGTTACTGCTACCAATGAAAATACACTAAGAACATTAATACTTTCAGAAGGAGTATGCAAGTGTCCCCTCTCCACAAAAGAGACATAATCCATAACACAACCTAATAATATACTCATATTCAGTGAATGTTTTTTATTCGATGAGGGAAAAACAACCAGATCTTCAAGAGGAAAAACAAGCAATACCGAAGATTCAGCTCAAGCCGCACACACATATTCTCAGATAGAATTTCACACTAGACCTTCTTACAGGAAAACTGTTACCACCAATAAGAACGAACCAAATTCTGAAAAACAATGTTTACACATCAAAATGACACATGTTACAAAATAAATATGCATTCCCACTATACCAGACTCCAAATATAGGTGGTCCACTATACAGAGGAGACATATACACAAATAAGCACATACAAAATAATTAGCTCTATTTGGATAATCTCCAAATATAATGCAATTTTCTACACCTATATTGTAATCCTTTTTCACTTGGGTCCACTTAGGAATCTTTAACACCATGAAAATAACTTATCCATCTTTGTATGCAACATAATAGTTTAGAATCTGCATAGTTGGCACGAGATCACACCAATATCTGAAAATTATACAGAAATTAGGGTTGTAAAGTTCAGGTGGGAGAAAAAAAATTGCATGTAATGTTTGTATGCCAACCATTTAAATGCTACTGGAGCTTCAATTGCTTCAAGAATAACAACTTGTAACCATGATTCAATCCCAAAATGTTGAAGTTGAAGTTTGATTTGCGAAATATGTTAACCCTGAAAGATGAACATTAAATCCCTATTTTTATGCCAATGTGTATCGAATCATTGACTAGGTGATTGATTCCTTAAGAAAGTAATCCATTTTATATGGATAAATTGGGTCAAAATCCATTGGAAATGGATGGCCATCCATATATCCCACTTTCGAGTCAAATTCATTAGAAATCAAGAGGGATTGAAGGAATTTAGATTATTTTTCCTGAAAATAAGGGTGGGCTAAGGATCCCAATCAAATTTTGGTAGAAATTAGGGGGCGATAACAGGACCCCACTAGTTTTTTAGTAGAAATATGGGGTGAGCAGATGATCCCACAAAATATTTGGTAGAAATCGGAGGAGAACAACATATTTTGGTGGAAATTTAGAGGACGAATTCTGATTTTGGGGGTTTCAACCACAAATATAATATTGTTATTTAGGATAAAATGAATTATTTTATAAATAATTAGTGGACAAATTAAATATTTTATAAAAAATTGTTTTAATATACCTAATTCTCCCATTGAAAAAAAATAAACTACTTTAAATTCTCCCATGGGCTATATTTCTCCCTTGAAATCATCCTTCATGGTGAGTGTGAACTACTCAACCTGACCCATCGACTCATAGTAGTATACCTCTACAAAATCTGATTGAGTTGACCGGGACTTGGTGTAGATCTACGATTAATCAATATTTCCAACAGTCCCCCATAATTATGAGTAGATGGAGATCATTAAAACAAAATTTTACAAAATGTTTCAGAGTTGAAACTTGCTCTGTTCATGACATAATTTACTGAATAGAACTTGTCATTCCTAAATAACATTGCATATACTTGAATGTATCCCTTTCCAATGGCTTTGAAAATATTCCTTCTAGTTGATCTCCACACGTGCAAAATTTTAAGCTTTTTTTTGTTGTTGTTCACCAATTATCTTATAAAATGATACCTTCTACCAATGTGCTTGGTTCTCTTTTGGAACAAAAGGTTATTTGAAAATGCAATGGATAAATTGTTGTTGTAGTAAATGGTTGTTGGTTCTTGTTGGTTCTGCAACAAGTCCCTTAATATACTCCACATTGAAACAACTTGACATGCAATGCTTGTAGCTGCGACATACTCTACTTCTATTGAAGACATAGTTACAATGGGTAGTTTCTCTAAATTCTTGCATAAATTTAGGAATTATTTTGAGACATATTCATTTCCTCTTTCTTTGATTAGGATTTTGATGTTGTGTCCTATCTAGTTCACTACAAGTCCCTTGAACTATCGAAGACATCCAAATGCATTAGATTTGTGTTTTAGAAAATACACCTATCTTTTTCTTATGAAACCATTAATAGACGTAAGAAAATAAATACATCCTCCCATGGATGATGTTTGCATTGGGCCACAAATATAAGAGTTCACAATCTCAAGTGGTGTGCATGCTTTGTATGACTTTTCGATTGGAAAATTCTCTCTTTACTTCTTTCCAAAAATGTGGCCCTCATGACTCTCTCTAGTATGCCAATCAAAGGTAAAATACTTTCACCATATTCTTCGTGTGCAGTAAATTCATCCCACCAAAATTCAGATGTCCAAATATAAATGCCACACCTAGGAATCAACCTAAACCTCTAATTGAAGCACTGCTAGAATTTTAGCGTCATCCTTTTCCTTCTTGTCATAATGCTTGTCTCCTTCTCTGCTTTCTAACTTGAATGCAGTTCCTATTCTTCTCTTTCCTTTCATGTCTAGCATTATCCTCAAAGGAAATGAGTGATTTCTTGCCATTGATACTTTTTCTATCAGTTAGTTTCTTGGCCACAAGTCTTTAATCACAAACTGATTGTCTTTGATGTAGAATCTACAACATTTCTATATAAGTTGTCCAATACTAAACAAAAATGTGTTTCAGACCTTCGACATAATAGACATCAGTCGTAATATTTTGCTACCCATGTTTGGTTAGAATACAAATAGTGCTTTCCTAAAATAGTGACTTCGACATTATTCCTAAGTGTGACATCATTTTTAATTGATTTATCTAGAGTAGAAAACAAATTTTAAATTATGAGTCCTTAATTGCTACAACCTAAACCTAAATACCATATGTTACATGGATTTTCTTAGACAACATTGCATTCAATTGGGGATGCACATGCCAACAACATTATGTTTGTTGAAGTGTTGGTGTTACTAGACTAGTTTTGAATTTTCCTTCCTTGGTCATATTACGTTTTCTTGCATTCATATGCATAATGAACAAATTTCTTGTAGTAGTGACATTTTCTTTTTGACTTATCAAATGTGTGACCACTTGGATGACCAGGGTTCTCATTTTGTCCTCTACCAGCGATATTCACAAGACTGTTGTTGTGTCCTCCTCTGGAAAAAGTTCTTGCTCATCCTCTACAATTATATCTGCCTATTCCTCTTCCACAGCTTATAGATGACTATGCTGCAACTGTACTTTCTAATGATATATTTGATCTACTTATTCTTTGTTCATGATTGATAAGAAAGGCTTGTACATAATGAATGGTAAACTACGACAGGTCTTTGTTTTCTTTTATGGTCATGACCAAGGACTCAAATCTTTGGGGAATAATTCTAAGAAATTTTTAAACAACCCTTCTGTCTTCTATATTTTATCCATGAGATTTTGAGTTCATTTATCAACCAACTAAATTGAGGATTTAATGAGTCCAATAACTATGTATATTTCATTGACAAAGATTCAAAATATCTTCTAAGAATCTGAAATCTAGAAGTATTTACCTTGTCCAATCCTTGATAGGTAGTTTCCAATGTATCCCATGCCTGCTTACCAATCTTTTTTGTTGCTACTCTTAATAGCATTATTTCAATCACTGCTTGGTGTATTTACAACATAGCCTTTCCGTCTTTCTTTCTATGTTCCTTCAGGAAATCCTTCTCACCTTGTGTGAGATGATTATATGTTCTCCGATCTATTGGTTTTGTATATCCATCTTGGACTATCTCCCATACATATTGTCCTCTAAACAAGGCCTTCATTGTTAGAGATCAATACTCATAATTCTTTCATCAGAAAATCAGAGTTTTCTAAACTCGACATTGGTGTTGGGAAATTGCTCTTATGCCAAATCTTCACTGACTTGTTGCGACAGTAAATTTGAATTACTGTGCAGTAAGAAATTTCCCTTTTTTTAAACTTTTGGGGCTATGACACAAAACCTTTGGGAAACCCCACCTTTTTACTTTGACTAAAATACTTGCGACCGAAATTTAGTACAACAAAGTTTTACTATGATGAAGATTTACTATGACTGGAATTTACTGTGATAGACATTAAATGAGACGAACAAGTTTGTGACACATACTTCTCTCTGTCACCACTCAACTTTCCACGTTTTGGTCGACACACTTTTTATGGACTTTTAACTAACACATTTTTACCTTAATGGACACCCACTTGACTTAGACGAATGGGATGTTATCCTCCACCAAATTTTTGTTGCAACCAATTCCCACTTAGACATGACCACTTTTAAGTGAACCTCATAAAAAAAAGCTTAGACTACAGACTTATAATATGAAAAATACTTTTCATGAAGTGGTAAAAAAAATTCTTAGTGTAAAGACTTATAATATGAAAAATACTTTTCATCAACTGGTAACTTTGGATAAACATCCACACCACTTTATGGACACAAAATCACAATATCATATAAGAAAAATATTAAGTAAGATTTGTGTAGAGCACTTTACACTTAAGCTTAGAATTTATAAGGATCTTTCACCTAAAATTATGCTTCTCTTAGAAACTACTAACATTAAAAACTGTAATTAATTTCTACTTAAAAAATTAACTTCAGAAATATAATTAAGTTTCTTCAATATGATGAGAGCTGAACTCTTCAACTTGTCACACTAAGTGACAAAAGTGTTACACTGACAAAACAATGAGTTCAATCAATAGTCGAGCCAACTTTTCTTTCTTTTGACTCATAAAAAAAATATTCCTAGATAGAAAAACTACTCCAACACAATGACTAAATAGTTGAATAATTATATTTACTAGGGAAACTGAGTAAATTGGAAAAGAATTACAGTTCAAAAATCGGTTCGATTTCTTTTCTTGTTAATGACATTTAATAGAGTTATTTCCATGTTTAACCATGTTTCAACCCTCCTAACAATCAGATTGGTCTGAGGTATAATGTGGGAATAGCCCTTTTAGTGACATCCTTGACTTATCCTCAAACAACAACAAAAAGTAAGTATGGGAAATTTTTAGGCAAATACCATCAATAAAGATCTTAATTTCTCCAGTTCGTAAAACTAAGCTACCATGATTAATTTCTCCACTTTGGGAACACTCAAATCCTAGGACATAATGTACATCTTTGTCACATTTCGATACTCTAAGAATTAATAATATTCAATATCTATTTCCATCATAATGATGTAAAAAAGGGTGGAGCCACGGAACTTGAAAGTAACAAAGTGGAAAATGCATAAGAAACAACAAGCATGTGTGCCAACATGGAACGACCACACTTTCATCAAACTATAGAGGAACAATGTCATGAAACCTTTCCAATTCTAGATACTAATGGAGGAACTAAAATTGTTGAGAGCCTTGACACTATGAATGGAACACATATAATGAATATTCAAGATCTAAAAGAACCAGAAATTAGGATCCTTGACAAATAAGAAACAATCTCATACCCATCATTGGTTGATCAAACAGAAGAATTACATAGAAATCTAGTTAGTGTTTCAGTGGCAAAAGTTGATGGGATTTTTCCAACAAATAACGAGGGGCTGACAAAAGACCTAACAATAAAAAAAAATGAAAATCATAAAGAATCTAGTAGAGCTCCAGATGCTAATGTGAGGACTGAGGAAGATTCAATATTCTCTACTATCTATTGTAGAAAGAGAGGCTAAGGGTTTGGAACATGAAATGAATATGGAAAAAAATGCAGAAAGGAAAGAAAGCACAAATGTTGAGCTACAATAAAACATGTCTCTAGCTTTAGGAGAAGAACATGAAGATTCACATACATGTTCAAATATCAACAAAGAAAATAAAAATCCTGAGAATATTCACAAGAAGGAAAATGATTGGTAAGCGAACCTAGTGATACCTTCAGAAGAACTTCATGACCAATCACATATATCAGTGAATAAAAAAAAACTAGAAGTTGTTAGCTTTCAGTGGAGTAGAAAAGGTTGATGCCATAGAACTTGAATGTAAAAATGTTGAAAATACACAACCAGAATTTCTTTGTGTCAACAAGGAACAACATACTCTCCTCCATCTATACACTAACAAGCTCAAGAAACAGATCCAAATCTAGATATTGATGGAGTAACATAAATTGTTGAGAGACTTTCTAGTATAAATGGAACACATACACCAACACAGACATAATTCCATCAAGTTGAAACTCGCATAACTTCATCCATAAATGAAATAAGAAAGGAATATGTCATGGTTACTAACATAGTAGAAAAAGTGGTAGAAATTATGGAATTTGAATTCAAGGATTTAAAAAAAGGAAGGAGATCATGAAAGCATAGATGTTGAGAAACACGAAGGTGTTTCATATCTATTTTTGAAATAAAATTGTTAAGAAGAAAACACAATTCATGCCATATATACAACACGATAACTTGTTGAGACCTTGTACACACAAGATGATGCAGTGGTAGAAAAACAAACAATTATATTGGAAGAATGACATGAAGAATGCAACATAACACCTGACAGAAATGATATAACAAATATAGATATTCCAACTTCTCATGAAGTAATAGACAATGAAAAAGATGTCGAGCTTGAAAGTAATGGTTTTGAAATTGTAAAAGAGCCGAAAACCATACATATTGAGTATATTGACTAGCATCAAATAGTTTTGTTTCAAGGTTCAGAATAACAACATAAGGAATCATAGCGTAATTCATCTAGCATTGCAACAACCAAAATTGTTGATACCATCCCAATAGGCGACGATGCAAAAATACTAGACTTAGAAGTAGTGGAAAAACAGGATAAAGAATCTAGTAGATCTCGAGCTAATTTTGCAACAAAAGAGGCCAATTATGCTCATTGATATGATAACACAAGACAAGGATGTTGAACATGAAAATCACAATGGGAAAAAATCAGAAAAGGCCAAAACCACAGTTGCAGATGGGAAACCTTTAACCTCATCTCCATCTCTAGAATAAAAACACGAAGAACCAAAGACATATACAATATAAATGTATGAACAGAAGTTTCAAATACCATTCACACACATGAAAATGCATCCAATGAAGACCTAACTATCGCTTTTCAAGAACTGCATAAATTGTGATACATAACAAATTTGAAAGAGTAATAGAATGATATATGTTACAACCATTGGTGCAGTAGATGAGAGGTAAGTGGAGGAAGTTAAAAGCAAAATGTGGAGAAAGAAGAAGAACCAACAAGTAAATATTTTTACAAACAATAATCACACTCACCTACAACTATGGAAGAACAACTTCAATCAAATATGGCACCTCCTACCAATGTAGTAAATGATATTTCTAAAAACCTTTCCATGATGGATGATTAAACAGTAGCAAACATGGATACTTACAATGGAAAGTGTTGCTATGCAAAATGTCATTTTCCAGCCACTAATAGATTCATGAAATGGTCAGTATTAGAGTGAGTTTATAGACGATCTCTTACATACAAATAATGGTGCAATATAATTGGATGCATCAGTTGTAGGAATTCAACAAAAATACAAAGAATCCTTTCAGTTAAAGATCAAACCCATGGAAAAATTTGGCACCATTCCAAATGTAATAAAAAGAACTCCAACCCACCACTATCGAACTCTGGTAGAACTATTGGCCTCCAATATTTCAGGGTAGTATATGTAAAGAATTATATCATTCAAACCTACTAAAGAAAGTGGGAATTATAATAAAATCAAAACATTGTAGAAGGTGATCAAGGTGAAGCAAGAAAACTTAGTAGTTCATATATTCCATTTTCAATGTAATAAACAGTTGGTTGTTGGAAAAAACAATGTTAATGAGTAGAAATATAATCAAATTGGCCTCTTAATATTACACTTGGAAGGGCTAAGCGAGGTGTATCGAAGATCATAAAAATGAGAAAAAACAGAGTACATAATATTTATACACCTCAATCTAGTTTTCTAAAATATCTAACATGCAATTATAAAAAATATATATCACTCAGATTACAGTGCAAATAAATACATTGAGTAAAATGTTTTACCTCTTCCCATCCTAGAAAGAAGTAATTTTGTCTCTAATAACCCCTTGAGAAGGATTCCTACAAACCTGGATAAATATTTCAGCAACATCTTCAATTCTATCGATTAAAATTGATGCAATGAATGCTTCTTTTATTTAGTCACATATAGAATAATTTAATGGCACCTGATTTTCATCTTGGATCATTGGCTCATCACATAGGAGACATTTGGATTCTCTTCATGAACATAAATTTGGAGTAAAATTTTGAGACGGGGAAAAACTACTAATACTCAGCTCCTTATTATTATTATTAGTTGAGAGGCATTTATACTTGAACACCATCCTCCAGTTGGGACAATACTTTTGCATGTACAAAAAAAGTATTAGAATGTATTTGCAACAACATCCTTGCTTGTTCTTCATTAATCCTCATAGAATCTCCAATACCCACAAATCCTTACCCCATTGAGTATAAGGGCTACGAATAACCCTTAAATTTTTCTCAAAAGAGAACCACAAGTTTGAGAACTCAGAGGGGATAAATCCAAAGGAACAAATTTGTATACTAATTACCAAGTTACTGCTACTAATGAAAGTACACTAAGAACATTAAGACTTTCAGAAGGAGTATGCAAGTGTCCCCTCTCCACAAAATAGACATAATCCATAACACAACCTAATTATATCCTCATATTGAATGAATGTTCTTTAATCGATGAGGGAAAAACAACCAGATCTTCAAGAGGAAAAACATGCAATACCCAAGATTTAGCTCAAGCTACGCACACATATTCTCAGATAGAATTTCAAACTGAACCTTCTTACAGGAAAAGTGTTACCACCAATATGGACGAACCAGATTCCGAAAAACAATGTTCATACATCAAACTCACAGATCTTACAAAATAAATAGGAATTCCCACTATACCAGACTCCAAATAAAGGTGGTCCATCATATAGAGGAGACATATACACAAATAAGCACATACAGAATAATTAGCTCTATTTGGATAATCTCCAAATATAATGCAATTTTGTACATCTATATTGTAATCCTTATTCAGTTGGGTCCACTTAGGGAATCTTCAACACCATGAAAATAACTTATCCATGTTTGTATGCAACATAATGGTTTAGAATTTGCATAGTTGGATGGAGACCACACCAATATCTGAAAATTATACAAAAAATAGGGTTGTAAAGTTCAGGTGGAAGAAGAAAATTTACCTGTAACGTTTGTATGCCAACCCTTTAAATGTTAAACGAGTTTCAATTGATTCAAGAATAACAACCTGTAACTATGATTCAATCCCAAAAATTTTGATGTTGAAGTTTGATTTTTGAAAAATGTTAACCCTAAAAGATGAACATTAAATCCGTCTTGTTATGCCAATGTGTATCGAATCATTGACCAGGTGATTGATTTCTTAAGAAATTAAGCCATTTTATAGGGACAAATTGGGTCAAAATATGTTGGAAATGGATGGCCATCCATATATCCCACTTCGAAGTCAAATTCATTAGAAATCAAGAAAGATTGAAGGAATTTAGATATTTTTTCTTGAAAATAAGGGCATGCTGAGGAACCCAATCAAAATTTTGTAGAAATCATGGGGAGAGCAAACGACCCCACTAGTTTTTTGGTAGAAATATGGGGCGAGGAGATGATCCCACAAAATATTTGGTAGAAATCGGGGGAGAACAATAGATTTTGGTGGAAATTTGGAGGATGAATTCTGATTTTGGGGGTTTTAGCCACAAATATAATATTGTTTTTTAGGATAAAATGAATTATTGTATAAATAATTAGTGGACAAATTAAATATTTTATAAAAAATTGTTTTAATATACCTAATTCTCCCATTGAAAAAAAATAAACCACTTTAAATTCTCCCATGGGCTATATTTCTCCCCTGAAATCATCCTTCATGGTGAGTGTGAACTCCTCAACTTGACACACTGACTCATAGTAGTGTACCTCTATGGAATCTGATTGAGTCAACCGAGACTTGATGTAGATTTACGATTAATCAATATTTCCAACACTCCCCCATAACTATGAACAGATGGAGATGATTTAAAAAAAAATACAAAATGTTTTAGAGTTAAAACTTGCTCTGTTCATGACATAATTTACTAAACAGAACTTGTCATTCCTAAATAACATTCCATCTACTCGAATGTATCCCTTTCCAATGGATTTGAAAATATTCCTTCTAGTTGATCTCGAGACCTGCAAAATTCTAAACATTTTTTTTGTTCACCAAATCTCTTATAAAATGATACCTTGTGCCAATGTGCTTGGTTCTCTTGTGGAACAAAAAGTTATTTGAAAATGCAATTGATTTAATCTGTTTTTACATTAAATGGTAGTTGGTTCTTATTGGTTCTGCAACAAGTCCCTTAATATACTCCACATCGAAACAACTTGACATGCGATGTGCGTAGCTATGACATACTCTTCTTCTACTGAAGACAGAGTTACAATGGGTCATTGCTCTGAAGTATTGCAGAAATTCAGGAATTCTTTTGAGACGCATTCATTTCCTCTGTCTTTCATTAGGATTTTGATGGTGTGTCCTATCTAGTTCACCACAAGTCCCTTCAACTACTGAAAACATCCAAATGCGTCATATTTTTGTTTTAGAAAATATACCCATTTTTTTCGTGTGAACCCATTAAAAGATGTAAGAAAATAACTACATCCTCCCATGGATGATGTCTACATTGCGCCACAAATATCATAGTTCACAATCTCAAGTGGTGTGCATGCTCTGCATGACTTTTAAATTGGAAAATTCTCTCTATACTTCTTTCCAAAAATGCAGCCTTCACGAACTCTCTCTGGTATGTCGATCAAAGGGAAAATACTTTCACCATATTCTTCATGTGCAGTAACTTCATCCCACCAAAATTTAGATGTCCAAATATAAAATGCCACACCCAAGACTCATCCTGAACCTCTAATTGAAACGCTGCTATAATTTTAGCATCATCCTTTTCTTCCTTGTCGCAATGCTTGTCTTCTTCTCTGCTTTCTACCTTGAATGTAGTTCCTATTTTTCTCATTCCTTTCATGTATAGCATTATCCTCAAAGGAAACAAGTGATTTCTTGCCATTGATACTTTTTCTATCAGTTGGTTTCTTCATCACAAGTCTTTAATCCAAAACTGATTGTATTCCATGTAGAATCTACAACATTTCTATATAAGTTGTCTAATACTAAACAAAATGTGTTCCAGACCTTCGACATAATAGACACAAGTCATAATATTTTTCTACCCATGTTTGGTTAGAATACCAATAGTGCTTTCCTAAAATAGTGACTTGGACATTATTTCTAAGTATGAAATCATCTTTAATTGATTTATCTAGACTAGAAAACAAATTTGAATTACGAGTCATATAATTGCTACAACCTAAACCTAAATACCATATGTTACATGGAGTTTCTTCGACAACATTGCATTCAACTGGGAATGCACATGCCAACAACATTATGTTTGTCGAAGTGTTGGTGTTGCTAGACTAGTTTTGAGTCCACTCACTATGTATATTTCATTGACAAAGATTCAAAATGTCTTCTATGAATTTGAAATGTAAAAGTATTTACCTTGTCCAATCCTTGATAGGCAGTTTCAAATGTATCCCATGCCTACTTAGCGGCATTTTTTGTTGCTACTCTTAGTAGTATGATTTCATGCACTGCCTTTGCGTCTTTCTTTCTATGTTCCTTCAGGAAATCCTTCTCACCTTGTGTGAGATGATTATATGTTCTCGGATTTGTTGGTTTTTTATATCCATCTTGGACTATCTCCCATACATATTGTCCTCTAAACAAAGCCTTCATTGTTAGAGACCAATACTCATAATTATTTCCTCAAAAAATCAGAGTTTTCTAAACTCGACATGGGTGTAGCAGAATTGCTCTTATGCCAGATCTTGGTTGACTTGTTGTGAGAGTAAAATTGAATTACTACGTAGTAAGAAAGTTTCCTTTTTTTAACTTTTGGGGCTACGACACAAAACCTTTGGGAAACCCCACCCTTTTACTTCAACCAAAATAGTTGTGACTGAAATTTAATACGACAAAGTTTTACTATAACAAAGATTTACTATGATTGGAATTTACTGCGATAGACATTGAATGAGACGAACAAGTTTGCGACACATACTACTCTATGTCACCACTCAACTTTCCACTTTTTGGTGGACACTTTTTACGGACTTTTAACTAGCACACTTTTACCTTAATGGACACCCACTTGAATTACACTAATGGGATCTTATCTTCCACCAACTTTTTGTTGCAACCGATTCCCACTTAGACATGACCACTTTTAAGTAAACTTCATAAAAATAAAATCTTAGACTACATACTTATAATATGAAAAATACTTTTCATCAAGTGGTAAAAAAAATTCTTAATGTAAAAACTTATAATATGAAAAATACTTTTCATCAAGTGGTAACTTTGGGTAAACATCCACACCACTTTATAGCCACAAGCTCACAATATCATATAACCAAAGTATTAATTAATATTTGTGTAGGGCACTTTACACTTAAGCTTAGAATTTATAAAGATCTTTCACCTAAAATTATGCTTCTCTTAGAAGCTACTAACTAACATTAAAAACTGTAATTAATTTCTACTTAAAAACTTAACTTAAAAAAATATAATTAAGTTTCTTAAATATGATGAGAGCTCAACTCGTAAAAAAAAATATTCTTAGATAGAAAAACTAGTCTAACACAATGACTAAACAGTTGAATAATTATCTTTAGAAGGAAACCCGAGTAAATTGGAAAAGAAATACAGTTCAAAAATCGTTTCGATTTCTTTTCGTGTTAATGAAAGGGTGCCATTCATTTGCAGGTTGTCTGCCATGAATGGGTGCCATTCATTTGCAGGTTGTCTGCCATGAAAGGGTGTATTCGTGGCCGTTTGACTAACAATTGTAAATGCAAAAGAATGGCGCTCGAAGGAGAAGACTTCATATTATTTTAAAGTCTATTAGGGATGCAGACGAAAGTACAAGAGGATCTAGAAATAATAATATAATAGTAAGCTAAACAAAAGTGAAAGAAGTTGACGAAGTATATTAATATATTTCTCTGGTAGAATTCCACGACAATAATCATTTTAAGTTTTAAATGGAGTATAATGCAAAGCCTGCCAGCCGTAATGACAACAGCTATAGTACTTCTGGTAATTTTTTTTCACTTAACAGATTTTCTCTGTGGAGGGAAGCCGGTCAATTGAGTACAGTGTTCATTTGATAGGTGTTCATTTGACAGACTTCCTTTAGACAGAAAGTCTATACTAATCAGACGGTGTCCATTTGACAAGCTCCCCTCTCTATACAAAATCTATCCAGTATATAAGGTGTTCCCTTCTCATTAACAGAAAAGTGAGTAACAACAAAGTAGATGATGATTTATTACAATTTTGATCACTCTTCTAGTCTAGGTTGAGGACTACCTCTCTAGTGATAATGGAATTCAGAAAACGCAAGTAATCATTCAACTGAAACTGAATGTCAAGTGTCTGTCCAATAAAATTAGAAAGCAGTAGCCATACCTGTCGAAATATGTTCGGAGTGCCGTGCCCAACCGTCACTTGTACTAGTTTATGCTGTTTGTGTGGTCATTTTCTCACTTGTATTAGTTTATGCTGTTTCTGTGGCCATTTTCTTCTTTGTTAGTCAATAGATCATCTTGCTAAAAATAGTGTTATAGTTGAAATTTATTAAATTATTCCTCCATTACATGACTGGAATTAATGGACGGGGTTTCAGAGATAACAGATAAATAGGATGGCGAAGTATAACCATTCCACCATTCAAATCATCGTCTATAGTTTTGTTGCAGAGACGTATCTCTTGTGTTCTGTTCCTCAGAGATCATATTTTCTCTCTGGATAATACGTTAGAGTGTCTGTCTTTTCTTTTCTTCTGATAATCACATAGGACCCAAATAGAGTAATTGCCTTACATAAGTTCTTGAAAGATGAATAGCTGTGCCGTCATTGTTCTATTGTTGGTTGCAGCCCCGTTAGATGAGGCTGCTCGGATTTTCGGCGTCGAGTCATTCTCTCTGAATAGCCTTTCTCATTTTAAATCCGCCCCTGCAAGTAATTATCCATCAGTCGAGGACATGATTCCTGGGAACGCATTCCTGGAGCTGAAGGACGGCTTTAGCAGAAGAGCTAACCTTGAAAAGTATCCTGGTTCAGAGGATAACCTGAAACCGGATCTATCTGCAAAGTCGAAGGCTTCAGATCAGCGTTCTAATGAACTTCTTCATAAAATCCTTCCTACTCTAGAATACGATGTGGTTGATCGTGAACTGGGCGAATCTGTTGCGCCCTTTCAACCGTTAGGCCACAGCCCTGGAATTGGTCACAAGAATTAGCATGAACGATGCACTGAATAGCATAGGCTGGCGAAGCCATTGAAACGCATGCTAATCTCAACGTTTTATAATAAACCATTGTATTGCTTGTCGAACATGCATACGATGGCGAGCTTGTATTGTATCTGATATTTCACAAAAGTATTTAGCGGTTAACAGTTCAAATCAGGATATCGTGTAATGAATACATATTGTATATATGAAATAAAACCTTTTCCTCAATTTTATAGCCATTTTTCACTGTCCACTACGATCGATCATGCCAGAAAATGACAAACATCATTGCAATCATTATATCTATTCCTTTGGCATATAATATTTTGTTAAAAGGAATATAATATTTTGTTTTATTGGTGAATGAGATGTAATACGTTGGATGGATATTTTGACACAATTGTACAATGAATATGGTGATTAAAAATTTGATAGGTAAAAAATTGAATTATTTTTTTAATATATAATTTTTTTTATTGAAAATGTTCTTAACTATTTAAATTTAGATTTTTTTAATAATCATTTTTTTATTTTTTGGGAAAATTATAAGGTATATGTTTTTGTGACTGTAGTCTTTATTTTTGGGATAAATTATAAGGTATATGTTTTTGTGAGTGCCGTTTTTGAGTGGCTAAATGATGAAATCAACTTACTAAAAATGGTAGAAATATAAAGAACACATAGTATCACTACACCACTATTTTTCCAAAAATAAAAATAATATTTTTATTTATTTTTAATTATCTAAGTGATGTCAATAGCAGATGCAGCCTTTAAATGCCTTAATGCAATTATTTGGAAACCGTTTTTTTATAGCCTATAGAGGTTGGTGTATGTGTTTTTCGAGTTGAAGAGTGATGACACAAGATAAATACTAAAAAAATAGAAAAAATTATATATTCTTAATAAAAATTACATATTTGGAATCTAAAAAAAACATATATGTCCCTAAAATTTCATAAAAGATGGAGGCGTGGAGCATATTGTAATCAACGCTAAAAGTCAGCATATTGAAAATGTGGATGTAATGCATGAATAGGAAGCAAAGTCTGAAGAAGAAACATAGGAATAAAAATGCGATGCGAGCATGGGTGGAGGCTCGACCATGGTGGCACTAAACGCGCTTGCATTTTGTTTCAAATAAAATTTGTGTTCCCACCAAAGCTAAACATGCGCGTGTTATATTTATGCAAAATGTGCACTCGTTTTGTAGGACTATAATGCATGCGTATTGTGGAAGCATGTAACTTTACATTTGATTACTTTTCCAATTATAACAATTTTTTATTATTTTATGTCCTCCCGAGCACCCTCTTCCTGCTAACACTTACTAACCCCCCATACTCCATTCCCCTACCTATGACCCCCCTCCTCTCTCTCCCTAACAAACCAACGCCCCATTTGTTCTCTCTCTCTCTCTCTCTCTCTCTCTCTCTCACACACACACACATGCCTATGTCTCCCCATACCACCAACACATGTATGTTCCCCATTCCCCCAAACCCCTAACCCTTTCTATCTACCTCTAACTCTTAAACACCCCCTATTATTATATCTCTGATCACTTATGCCCCCCTCAAAACCCATTACACCTCTCTTCCTCTCTCTCTCTCTCTTCGTCACACACACACACACACCCGAACACCTATCTCTCACTCCTAAAACCTAGTACCTCCCTCTCTCCACTCTCTCTCACTCCCCAACTCATCCAACTATACTTATCCCCAAGCCCCCTATCTATTCTTCAACTCTCTCTCTCTCTCTCTCTCAGACACCCACATTATACATCCACAAGTCACCCCCTACCACTAACAACCCCCCTCTTCCCCCCAATTCTTACGTAATCCCCCTCCTCCTCTCCATACCTCTAACTCCCCTCCTCCTCTCTCTCGCCTCTCTTCTCCATTACTAAATCGTTATCCACTCTCTCTCAATCCCAAATCCCTCACACCTAAAATACCCCTCTCCAACCCCTAACACCCATCCACACACACACACATACCTAGGTCCCCCCTACCTCTAGCCCACCCCTCTCCTCC
The DNA here is from genome assembly GCA_001517045.1 of Pseudotsuga menziesii. Taxonomy (NCBI): domain Eukaryota; kingdom Viridiplantae; phylum Streptophyta; class Pinopsida; order Pinales; family Pinaceae; genus Pseudotsuga; species Pseudotsuga menziesii. Next base: position 167,257 of record LPNX010148619.1, on the reverse strand, counting down.
TACTTCTAACGCCCCTCTTCTTTCCCCTAACTCTAACCTTACCCAATCATTTCAATCCCCTAGAAAC
>LPNX010148619.1:154702-166839 GCA_001517045.1 Pseudotsuga menziesii | reverse complement strand
TTCACCCCATACCACTAAGACCCCCCTCCATTCTACCCCTCCCTCTCTCACATACACACATCCCTTTGGCCCCACACTATAACTAACAACCCCTCTCCTCTCTCTCTCTCTTCCCCCAATATTCCTCCTAACTCATACTAGCATTCCTCTTCCCCCCAACTCTTGCTTACTCATTCTAACCCTCTCCCCCACCCTCTCTCTCTCACTCCTCCATACACTTACTAACCCCTTCTCCACTCTCTCTCACTCCGCAACTCATCCCACTACACCTAACCCCCACCCCTTATATATTCTGAAAGCCTCTCTCTCTCTCTCTCTCTCACACACACACACACACACACATCCCTTTGTCTCCCCCTACAACTAACATATCCCCTCCTCCACTCTCTCTCACTCACCAACTCATCAAACTACACCAAACCCACGCCCCCCTATCTATTCCCTGTTGGGCCCAGAAATTGGCCCTTTTTTACCATCCTTATTCACTCATTTTTACCTTATCCTACCCCATTGAGCATGCCAAATAAATGTTTTAACCTCACTGTACTCTTCAATCCACCAAGGTATGAATGATTATTGTCTTATTTTATTAATACTGATCTCATTGTGGTAATCAAAGCTTTATATCTCTCAATATGCTAACATATGATGGTTTATAAAGGTATTTTGAGGTATATAGACTGCAGGAAGATTCTACTGAACATGCTACGAGAAGGATGGGAATTCATTGCTCAAGCTCATCGCCATCCATCCTACCATTTCCCAAGGAATGTGGTCCCAGTGTATTATCCGAGGCAAAGCTGTACAAAGATAGCTGCAACAGAATGCATCGAATTTGGAGGTCAACAGTATGTTGCTGATCGTGTATAGCTGTGATCTAAAGATATCATTACTCTCAGGCCGATTAACAGTTTCCCTATATTTCTTATCTTTCATCTTGCCACGTTTGTAACAACTGTTGTAATTTAGGGCACTTGAAGATCACAGATCTTCATGGCTGCCCAATAATAGGGATAGGATGTTATGATTTATGTTGTATAAATATGGAGAACTGGTCTGAGCCAGGGGTTGAAACTGTAGCCAGTTCATTGTATTAGTTGTTCCCGAGAGTTGTGTAATCGATCTGCCTTTTTAATACAAAGCTTTACTTCAAATCTAAGGGTTTTTAATGTGTGTTCATCCAACATCTTTGTGTGAAGGCTGGGCCCGCCTTCCCACAGGGATTGTTGAGTTAGATTAGGCAGTTTATTTATTCTGTCGTGTGATTTTATGTATAATTTTATTTCTCCATAGGAAGCTGTGACAATTGTGGATTGACAATGTGTTATTCATTGCGTCTCTTGGAAGGCTGTAGTGGAATGGTAAAACAGTCGACTGTGTAGATAATATTTCTTATGCAATTGTGTGGTAGTTGAATAGCCATGTCCATCCCAAGATCCCTTAATTATTGTTTCCATATATCCTTGCAAGTTGTTCCTTTGTTTTCATAATCCCAAAACTTTATTCATGTACCTTGAATTCCTAGATTAGTTGAACTCAATTTCTATACCTTGAATTTTTAGAAATATCTAATTCCAATTTCTGTCTTTTGAATTTCTAGAGTAATTAAATCAAGATAGTTGGGTGAATCATTAGATGGATTGATAAATAGGACATCATTTTCTGCAAAAGTAATTTAGATATGAATTCATGAAGCTTTCAATTTCTAGATCAAGAACAATAGAAGGTAATTGTGACAGTATCTATTAGAAGGTAAACTAGATTAAGTGGATTCTTGGGATGAACATAGCTGAATAGAGAATAAAATTGTTCATTTTCAGCAATTAAGTGTTTAAGCATGTATTGTGCATTTTATCCTTGAAATACATGACTTCCCTGGGTTGACAATAAATATTGCACACTCTGTATGTTAGCTGTAATTCACTTGCATATTGGGTGCCCAACATTTTGGCATCGTTGCTGGGGAAGGGTAAAAATTAAACACTATCATTAGTTGCATCCTATAATTGTTTTTATACGATCTCTTTTAACTTTTCATTGGAATGATTTGAGTTGTATGAATACAAGAATGATAAAGCGTGATCATCTTCCAACTCCCAAAAACCCACAAAATACTAACAGTGCAGGTGGTCGAGGTCGTGGTCAAGGTCCACAATTGGGAAGAAGAACATTCATTAACGATCTTGTTGATAGAACTAATTCTTCTACTAGGGCCTGCTATCAAGAAACACCTATCAAAAGAAGCCCTGCCAATACTGGTTTGCCATCATCAGGATCCACAGTGGAGAACACACGAGCAACTGCAACATCCTCAAATACCCCTGTAGAGGAGGACAAGGTTGGTACAACATGATCTGTTGATCAAAGTCCAATCTATCACATTTACAAAAAGGTTGTAACTAAAGAGGCGTGTACATAGTTCCATCAGAAAATTGTTGATCAGTGGAAGAACAAAGAGAAAAATGAAGAGAAGAGCGAAGAGAAGAATGAAGAGAAGAGCGAAGAGAAGAGAAAAGAGAAGAACGAAGAGGATAAAATAAAAGAAGGAATGAGTAACAGACACGAATTTGACGAGGAAGAGGCGATGGGAGAAAACCATCATCTTGAAGATCATTCCCTGCCTAAAGGAACGATGCTACACTTCAATTCCCAATTCAATAGCCCGAAGGGACAACCCCTATGAAAAATATATCACCATCGGTGTTGCCTCGCTTTCATGGAAAAGCAGTAGAGGATCTATATGAATTTATTTTCAAGTTTGATATCCTCTCTCATAGCTATGACTACATGACCGATGCGCAAAATTTGAAGCTCTTCCTTGCCACTCTGAAGGACAATGCATTACGCTGGTTCATGAGCCTAGAAGGTGGAACCATTATTAACTGGGACAGGATGAAACAGGTGTTCCTGGAGAAATATCAGGAATATTGCAACACCAAGGAAAAGAGAGAAGAATTGTTTAAAATGGTGCAGAAGGAGTGCGGAATTATGGAATATTTTCTAGAGAGCCTTTTATATAGTGTGCAAAGAGTTGGACAAATGAACATGGGGTTAGATGTGCTCAAGATAATCCTACTTCACGGGATTTGGGATGACTTCCTAGATATGTTAAACCTATTAGGAAAGGGGGATATCTCCAAGGAATCTTTCGAGAAGATTGTGGAATTATGTAAAAAAACTCCAGGGGATATTTTAGGAATAACAGGCGGGACAAACGGGATAAGCTAGAATGCGATGTCTTCAACAAAACTCAAAAGTCATCCAATGGAGGAGCCACCCATGCAGAGATAGGCAACCTCCTTGAAAATTTCAAAATAGAAATGATGAGCTCTATCTCCTCGAAAATCGAGGTCCTGAAGGCAAAGCAAAAACAAGCAGTAGAGGATCTCACACTAGGTGTGTTCTTCCCTCAATGTAGAAAGAACCAACCTCTAAAGGAGTGCCTGCTCGACAAGGTAGAAGTGTGTCAGTTGTGCGACCTGAACCATGACACAAAATAATGCCTGTCACTTCCCCAAGTGAAGGTTGTTCTATAGGCATCAACTCCAGAGGTGGAACCAACCTACTTCATTGCACCAAATAAGATCTGGCAGCCACAAAATCAAGGTATGACTGCAGACTCATTCCCATTTTTTAATAACATGAATAATTGGAATAATATGCATAACATGAATACATAATTCCCTTCATCTTATTCTCAATGGAACCCCTCTCAACCTTCCATGCAAAATTATAACTCCTGGAATCCCTGGGTTCAACCACCACATTAACCAACTTCTTGGTCTCCTGGATGGAAGAATTTCCATCCAGGGAACCAGTTTCGTCCACAACCTCCACATCAACAGCAACCATACCCTCCTCGATATCCTCAATATCCTCATCAGCAGTCATAGCTGCAGTTCCAGAACAATGATGCCCCTAATATACCGATACGACCTCAGCTTCCTGCTCAACTTGCCATACTTCCGACAACGTTCGAAAATATGTCTTAAGCGAAATGCGTGCTCTCCCCTTTTCTTCGAGAATATCATAATATCGTCCAGATACACTACAACGCTGCGACCAATCAATCCGTGGAATGCTATGTCCATATCCCTTTGAAACGTTGCTCCAGCATTTATAAGCCCAAAAGGCATTCTTCTGTAGGCAAAGGTTCCCCATTTGGTTTTGAACGTTGTCTTCAATCTGTCTTCTTCAGCTACCAGTACTTGATTGTAGCTAGAGAAACCGTCTAATAATGAAAACAGTTCAGAACCTGAGACCATTTGTAGCAATTGTTCCATGGGTGGTACTGGGTAGTTATCTGTATCCGATGCTCGGTTTAGATTTCTGAAATCAATGCATAATCTGATTTCACCATATTTTTTCCTGACTGGTACCAGATTTGATACCCACTCAGAGTGCCTGACTTTAAAGATTCCTTAATGGTTGCTGATATGGCTTGATGCTAGCCTTGATGGGGACGACATGTTTGATGATGCTGGTGTCGTATGTTTTCATATCTTCATATGTCCATGCGAATACATCCTTATATTGTTTGAATAGACTAACGAACTTATCTCTTTCGGTTGGTGAACAACATTTGCCAAGATTCACAAACTTGGGACTCGCCTTAGTCCCTAAATTTATCAGCTCGAACTGTAGAGTTGAGCTGTGCATATTCATGTTGGGTGGTCTTCTGAACTTTTCATTTAAATCGAACATCCTTTCTAACGTTCTGACTCCTCTCGGGATGAAATTGTCATACTTCATCTCGGCCTAATGTTCTTCATCATCTATAATCGCTCCTTTGAATACCTCGCCATTTGTTAAACACTCTATAATTTGTTGGTCATCATCAAACACTCACAGGTTGGTGATCATATCAGGTACTGAAGGCCTGAAAATAAATTCAACAGAACATCTGTTATTAGTGGGTACAAGCCTAGCGGTCGATGTAGCTAGTAGGCCAGCTGCTGCATTTTTCAGTCTTGGAATTGAAATAATATTGAATGCATCAAAACATTTAAGTAAGTCCCAAACCTCATTTTGGTAAGCTTTCAAGTGAGGAGAAACACAATGTATTTGATTTCTTATTTGCTTTACAACTATTTCTGAATCTCCAAAAAAATTTAAATTACATACCTTTAGTTCAATCGCTTTCCTTAAGCCCTGCACCAGTGCTTCATATTCTGTTGTATTATTAGTGCATTCAAATTCTAATCTACATGCAAGAAAGTGTTTATTCTTCTGGGGGTCAATTAGGACATATCCGGCCCCTGACCCTTCTAAAGTCTTAGATCCATCAAAAAACAAAGTCCAAAAATCACTAACTACTAAATGTGAATCTACTCCTATGGCTAAATCTACTATTTTACAGTCAATCTCATCAGCCTGCGAAAATCGAAGGAGATCAGGCTGGGTGTCAGATGTGTTGTTGGCCTCTTCTGCTTGGTAATTTCCAAGTTCTAATTCAATAAAGTAGTTTCCCAAGACAGAATCCATCGATTCATTCTTTTCTTCAAGTCGGGTAACATTATATTTCATGTGTGGTTCTCTTAAAACTTTAATCTGGTTCGGACTTCCTTTGTAGGGAAACCACAAATGTGACCAATCAGAAGCGAAATTTCCATTCAGTTTCACTGACCAATCTTTTCTCAAAACCAGACCGTAAGCATCTGGTATATCTGCCACTATGATATTAATGAATTGGCATACTTTATCATTCGATGCCAGGCAGATCAGGACATTCTCCATCTCACCTAGTACTTTTACATCCATCCTGTCCAACTAGACAACTCTCCACATGGAGGGCTTAGGCTGTCCATTTATCCTTTTACATATTGATATTGGCATGACAGTGATCGATGCCCCTGAGTCTACCAGAAAATTATGGACGTTATGATTGAAAATTTCAAACGTTAGGAGGAAAGGTGGATATTTACATTTAGAATTACCTCCACTGCTGGTTTCTTCGATTTCTTCTTCCTCTTCAGTCTGATTGGAAATTGATAGCCTTTCATCTAGTGCTTCGAGTGCTTTTAGTATCCTTTCCTTTTGTTGCGGCACTTTGCACATTTCAAACAGTGGAACATTCGATTTTATTTTCTTTAAATATTCCATGATGTTATAATCCATCTGTTGTCCAATGGGGTTAGATTTATCAGCATCCACCTGGTCTTCATTTGGCTTGGGCCACATTTTGTTCTGCTTAGGGCCTTGTATGGTAATAGTGAACTCTGAATCTTATTAGCCAAGGATTTATCTTGAAATTTCTTCTTAATATTTCTCTGTAGCCTCTTAATCTTTGGGAGTATCAGACTATCTTCCCTAACTGTCCCTTGGCTCCTTGTGGCCACGTTGGTTTACACGATGCCCTTGTGTCCTTGATTCCTTTCCTCTTCAGCCTTGAACACTAAGACCGAATTCCACAATGCCATGGTCTCCTCTTCCTGTCCTTTAATAGAAGTAGCAACAGAATTCTCTTTTCTTTCTTAATCATCTTCTTTTCTTAATTTCGAATCCAACATCTAATTCATGACCAATGTCATTGAATTTATCCATTGCGGGCAACTCTTTTCAGAATGAGGTTGTTGGTGGAAGGTGCAGAAATTTTCCATCCCTATATCTGTCAAATTCATGGATGCAGAATTGTGTGGAGGAGGTTGAGACTGATTGTTGTCCTCTCTTTTCTTGTAATATGGTCTATAGAACTTTTGTGTTTCTTTTTCTTTCTCCAAGTCTATGATCTTATTAGAAAGTTTCTGCATCATTTTCACCATACTTTCATAATCTGGTGCTTTCTCCTCTTTAGGCTTAGTGAACAATAAAGCCTTCCTTCCCCCACCTTTCTCTCCTAACTGTTCGGGGTAATCTTCAATACTCTCTCTTTCATCCTCTACTACTTCTACCTCTTCATAAGTTTCTGCCAAAGTAGGCTTGGCCTTACCTTTGGAAAACATAGCTAAATCAGGGCCTAAGGCTGATGTATAATACTCAATCAGGACCTTGTCCAAAGGTTTGTCAGTGTCAGAAAAATTCTTGATGTATGCTGAAAATCTTTGCGTAAAGCTGTGCACCTTCTCCTTTTTCTCTTTCTTTAAGGCGCATAATCCTTTCATCAGGGCTGCATGAGTCTTTTGGACTGCATACTTACTTCTGAAAATTCTCTCGAAGGTATTCCAGTCAGGTATAGAGTTAGCGGGAAACCCAAAATACCATGAGGTTGTAGCTCCTTTAAGGGTATGCGGGAATAGTCTGCAAACCACATCTTCATGCTCCCCAGCCCTTAAGCCTTCTATTTCCAAATAAAAACTCTGCAAATGATCATCTACTAATATCTTCTCATTGGGGTCAAATTTAGGCAACAACTTTTCAAAGGTTTGAGGTAGATCATGTAAAGGAGGGGTCAGGTTCAGAGGTGATCTGGCTCTCCATGCAGGTGGTGGATTTGGTGGATTAGGAGGAGGTAGGTTGGCGTTAACGCCTGCCATGAGTAGGGGTGGAGAGTGAGGGGGTGAGCCAATAGGAGTGTGAGTAGGAGAACTGTAAGGGGTATCTAGGCCTTCTTGGTTCAAAGGTAGTACAACTTCTTGTAAGGCTGTTTCCACAAGCTCTTCCCAGTCTCCAACTAGCACCGAGTCTTCTGCTATAGAACGATCTTTCTTCTTATACTCTCTTCTAGGCAGTTCAGGGATAATTGGCAATCCTCCAATTTTCTTTACATATGCCTTGGTATGTCTTCTTATGTCATTTACAACCTCGTTACCAACATAATATAGTTGTTCTCTACAAATTTCACTGCTTTCAGAACTGTCACTGGTGGAAAAGTTTCAGGAAAACGGGTTTCCCGGCCAGCCATGCACTGGCGGCCCTCCTTCTAGCACCAAAAATATTGAGGCCCAGAAAATCACAGGCGGCAACAGTAAGGGATCCTCCACAATAAACGTTCCCAACTAGCCCATTGACTATTTGGTATGGGGAATCTGTCTAGTTTGCGGTCCGGCTACCGTAGGTTAAGAAACAAAACAAAGGGTTTTACCGGTTGCGGCCCGACCCACCAAGTTTTTGTATTTTGACTTGAGATATAAAATGCAAGTGCCTAACTAAATGCAGGGTGATATGGATGCAAGGAACTGTCACAATGTGATGCGCAGGTTCTTACCTCTCACCTTAGGCTCGCAAGCAGCTGAATCACATACAACAAGAAAATAAAATAACTGTCTAATCTATCCCTAGGGAGAAAGGTTATCATTCAATGGTGAGTAATACATTTTGAACATGCATTATGATAAATTACATATAGCTGACACTTCCTTCAAAACAAACGAACAATTTAAAGATGTTTCAACAACCAGATAGCCAATTGTTTATGGACAGCGTTTAATACTCACAGTGGAAAACATCATAAAATCAACTGAAGAATATTCCAACAAGAACATAGGTTCACGAAATTAGAACAATCTCACAGTTAATTAGAGAAAGCTGAAAATGAATTAGTTCCCCTTCAACATTGCTCATTTAATTACATTTGATGCATTCCATATTCCACTTCTTCCAGCATGCAAAAAATTTGTAGTTTCTGTTTGTAAAACGAAATAGTTCCTCTTACAATAGATGGTTTACAAAAAATTTCCAGGGAAAAAGTCCCTTCCCTCTCCTATCTTTCCACTATTTAAACTATTTAGCAGATCATTTGGGCTGCCCCCCAAACGTGTGACTTTCCAGTCCCTCGAACGTTTCCTCTCCTCCATCAGGTTGCTTTGTCTTTCTATCTTTATTTTCTGCCAACGTTTCATCTTCTCTTTGGATGTTTGTGATTAGTTGAATAACTACTGGTCCTTTCAGATCAGAATTTTTTGTTGCTTTTGATCTTTTCTTTTCCTTCTCCTTGTCTTTCATGTGACCCTGCCGAATTTGACTGGACCACGCTACGCCTTCACACCGTGGTCGCCTTGACAGTGCTGCAATCAATTACGGGGCATCATTTGTTGGAATGGCATTTTAATATTAAAATTAACAATCTGAAATGGCTGATCCACAAGAAAACAGCTAGGTGCGTCCCTAGATCTGAAAAGAGTTTTGATTAAGTTTTGGGCGAGAAGGCTCTAAATCAGCAGTCGGGAAGCTTTGACATCAGAAGCAAAAGGGATTTCCTAGCCGCAACGACAGAAATAAAAGTGCCAAAGTGACACCAGACACGAGCGATAGAAACCTCAATCGAAAGTCGGACGGTTTTCTGCTTCAGAAGCGGAAGGACTATCCCAACCGCAACGGCGGGAGAGTAAAGGCTTCAGGCATACGACAGGGTGGGAGGTCTCAATTGGAAATCGGACGGATATCGAAATCGAAAGTCAAATGGATTTCCTAGCCGCAACGGCGGAAGAGTAAAGACCACGGGTAGGTGACTAAAGATCAATACGCGTCGGTAGTCAGAGCAATTTGTACTTTGGACGCCAAACCACTTTGGCAGCCACAACAGCAGAAGGAAAAAGATTAGAGCTTCCGATTCAACATAAAAACGACGCCCAGTTACAAGAAAACTCAAGTGTTTAAACAACTTCAAGGATTAGCTACAGCTAAAGTCGTCCTTCCTTAGAAATGGCAGCCTTACAGGACAAAGATTTGACTTCTCCAAATTCACATCCGTGACCCAACATGAAAAACAAACATGGCAGAAATAAACAAGCTGACAGTCAAACCTCAAAGTCACTCGAAAAGAAAGGATGCTTAAGAGGCTCAAGAGTTCAATGATCCAAATAATGTCAAATCATGAGGAGGGGCCCAAAAGTTTAAGAAATTTGGGGAAGAACAGTTGCAGCAGCAACAGTACCAATCTTAACTAACTAAATAATAAGAACATAATTGTTAAATAACTCTGAATGTCACAAGAAATCATATTATATCTGTATATGGGTCATGTTGCGTGAAATATTAATTGTATCAGTTAGAATTTAGGGGTTTTTTCTATAGTACATGTGCAGCCTATGCATGTACTGGCCATGCATGCACACCTCACACATGCATGCTAGTATGAAATATTTAAATAGTTGGATAGGTTAACTAAATAATTGTGAGTTGCTTTAAAACTATAAATGTACCTTGAATTGTTTTAAACCTATAAATATACCTTGTATCACTATTTTGACCATAACTTCGGGATGAAGTTTCCTAAAGGGTGGGTGTATGTAATGCCCCATATTAATGTTTATTAAACATAAACGATGCTATCATTTCGAACAATTATTCATGAGACTACAATGGATTAATTATTGGTTAATAATATTAATTATTATTTTACTTCTATTTATTATTATTATTTCATATTATTAATGTTAATTATTAAGTATTTATTATTTAGTTATTAATAAATAATAATTAACAAAACTATAATTGCTATTACTTTTAGCGTTCAGTATAAAACTTAAACAAACCACATAGGTAAAATTCTATGACATTTGGTTAGGTTTTTGGTAACACGTACAATTCAAGAAAAATTCATTAATACATAACACATGTCAAACAAATATGAACTGCACTACCCAAGATAGAATAAAATAAATTAATTTATGAAAGAGGTGGTGGAAGAAGGAAGGCGGTGGAAGAAAGGAAGGAAAGGAGGTATAAGGGGGAGGAAGGAAGTGATTTGAAAAAATAAAAATAAAAATAAAAAGGTAGTGGAGAAGGAGGGATTTTTTTGGGGGAAATTAGACTCTGCATCAGTGCAAAATGATGGGGGATAAACTTGAGGAGGGGGATAACTCAAGGAGGAGAATATCTGTAAATAACTGAGAAGATAAAAAACAGAGAGGAAGCTGCTATCGGTATTATTGGTATGTGGGCTCGGGGGCTAGGAAACCCATGGGTTTCCTAGGGCCAGCACATGATGAGAGCTGGTCGGCAGGGTGGCACATCATTTTGTTAATCAAGGCTTGGATGGAAAGCTGGAAAGATGGAAGAGGAAGGAGCCTATAAGGTCTACAACAAACTGTTGGATCTACTACAATCGAATTCCAGGTATTTAAATTCTAGGTATTTTTGTCTAGTTTACAAAAATTCATGAAGTTTATTTCTACATATACATGTTTACAGTTCATATTTGTACATTCATATGTTTATAAAACTAATAGAATAGAGAAGGATATGAACCTGTAAAATGATTAAAATGTCTTGATTTTATTAAAACTAACTCAAAATGAGCTTAAGATAGAGAACATCAGAGAAATGGACCCAGTGCTCTACCGGTTAGGCAGAGCGCTACATATTCATTGCGTCTCTTGGAAAGTTGTAGTGGCATAGTAAAAAAGTCAAATGTGTAGATAATATTTCTTATGCAATTGTCTGGTAGCTGAATAGGCCTATCCATCCCCATATCCCTTAATTGTTGTTTCCATAGATCCTTGCAAGTTGTTCCTTTGTTTTCATAATCGCAGAACTTTATTCCTATACCTTGAATTCCTAGATTAGTTGAACTTAATTTCTATACCTTGAATTTCTAGTAATTAAATCAAGATAGTTGGGTGAATCATTAGATGGATTGATAAACAGGACTTCATTTTCTACAAAAGTAATTTAGATATGAATTCATGAATCTTTCAATTTCTATATCAAGAACAACATAAGGTAATTGTGACTGTATCTTTTAGAAGGTAAACTAGATTAAGTGGATTCTCGGGATGAGCATATTTGAACAGAGAATAGGATTGTTCATTTGCAGCAATTAAGTGTTTAAGCATATATTGTGCATGTTAATCCTTGAAATACAAGACTTCCCTGGGTTGACAATAAATATTGCACACTCTATATGTTAGCTGTAATTCACTTTCATATTGGGTGCCCAACATTCCCTATCCCTCTCTCTCTCTCCCACAGACACACACACACATATACAAATCACCCCATACCACTAACACCACCCTCCTCTCTCTCTCTCTCTCTCTCTCTCTCTCTCTCACACACACACACACACACACACACACATGTCCCTATGTTCCCCACTACAACCAACACCCCCCCTCCTCCTCTCTCTCTCTCATCCAACAATATCCCCCCTAGCTCATACTAGCCCTCCATCTTCCACCCTACTCTTAGTTACTCATCCAAACCCTTGTCATGCCCCCACCCCCATCTCTTTCTCTTTCTCCCTCATAACTCTTACT
>LPNX010148619.1:22690-141526 GCA_001517045.1 Pseudotsuga menziesii | reverse complement strand
AGTAAAAACACGGGGAGATATGTCAAAAATACAAACAAAAAAGTAGTTTTTTTCTTTTCTTCCTCCAAAATTAATAAATATTATTTTATTAGTTCATTTTAGGATGCCCATTTTGAGTTGAAATTTCATCTAATGGACAATCCATTTTTGGGAGACCAAATGAACATATTTTTAAAACCTGTTTACATCCCAAGTATCCCTTTGAATTTAGTTTCCAAAACAATTTGAATTCTTACAATTAGGTGTCAAACGAAAATTTTATGGCCAAAATACTAACAGGATGTCAAGCTGACAGCTTAGGAACACAGATGGGAAGTCAATTTTTGGATGCCTTATTGGATATATTTTGCAAACCTGTGTAATTGGTATATTTTCCTATGAATCTAGTTTACAACTCAATTTTAATCACTCCATTCTGATATCGTATATAAATTTTATGACCAAATACTGACTGCCTATCACAAATCTGCATTCCTAAAACTCTATTTTCTTGACTGTTCATCGGCTTATTTGACCCATCAATTCTTGTTGGATTCAAAACCTATTTCTAATGAAGATAATTACATGAATATAATTCCATATCCAATTGGAATCATATCAATCCCTTATCAAACGAAAACGTTAAGCCTAAAATCATGACTGTTGGTCTAGTCCAGAATTCAAAAAAAACACCTTGTCATGCAGGCTGTTACTGAGTGATTTGGAAGATCATTGCATAGAATTTTAAAAACATGTTTCTAAGGAAATATACCTATGAATTTACTTTCATTTGGATTTTGAATCACTCAAATTGGACAAGGAATGAATAAGCTATGATCAGAATACCAGTGGTGAGTCTAGATGGACATTGCTCTTGTGCAGGTATAAAATGGATTTTGCTTTGTTCATTTTTCTTTGGATTTGTTTTATGAGTAATTGCTTGTTGTTTTTTTTCATAAGTGTTGGGTGAAGAGATACCAATCATCTCTCTTCTTCCATCATCTCATGTTTTATTGTAGGCAAATGCTAGGTTTTGTAGGTCCTTGGAAGAAGAAAGTCAATGCATGCAAGAGTGACTCTTGAAGACTTTTTATCAATTTGCAAATAGATTGACCACATAAAAAAAATGGAGAGATTGATTTGCAAAGCATACAGAGTCCAATGTTTTCGAATTCAAGTCCCATTGCTACATGCCAAGAATCATTTTTTGACACCTGTCATCCCACTTGTTGCTGAAAGAAACCCCTCAAGAAGCCAATTTCCCTATGGTAGATTCATTCACCCTCCTCATTTCGAAACCCCAAAAATCCATTCATGTCGAAATCTCATTTTCCACTGCTTATGTAGTCACCATAACCATTTTATTTCCGATCACTATTACATCATGACTTCACATATACTTTCCGCTTCTGAGTTTCATGTTGGTCCTATTTTTCACTATGATTCTTCACAATCATTTATTTTGTACTCGTATTGGATGATGTGGAATGCATTAAGGTCCAGCTTCCAATGGTCTTGTCCCATTGACTTCGACACATCATCTGGGATCAAGATTAGAGTTTTTATAGTGCCCTGGTATCTGCATGAATCAATGGCAGATTTCCTTGTTAATCATGGGGATTCATCAATGCCTCTTGATTGACAAATCTTACAGGTGACTCGACTCCAGCACATCCATTCGTACCTATCAAGATGCACTAAGGTACTTTAGAGCTCATTGTCATCAAAGGTGAGTTTCTTCACATTGGTTAACGACATACATTAATGGCTGGCAATCCAATGATTTCTTTCCATGCTCGACTTCAACACATTCATTCGCATGGTAAGAATTGTACCTCGGTTTTGTAGCAGCTAAAGGTTATGTGATCTAATGGTTTCAACAATGACTTGCAGCATCATTTGTTCCGTAGTTTTGCAGTTGATTTGCAGAATAAGAGAAAGGGATTTCTGCTTCTATGGTAGAATTTTTCCTCATCAATTGTCTCAGCAGTTAGTCTTACAGGCAACTAGCACAATATCATGGATCAAATTTAGTTTCATCCAGTTTCATCTCTCATATACATATGTCTCAACATCAGATCAGCCACATAGCTCTAGCATACACTAGTCCATTCATGGCAACTAATGCTTCCATGGAGGTAAAACTTGAGGTAAAATAGCATGAGTTTTTTATTTATTAAAGATTTAGGAAAATGTCATGAAGAACCACTAAGCATTAGCCATTTCCATTTTCTATATAGAATTTTATATGTCCATCCATTCCCATCATTGCCCATTCAATTCTAACACTTCATCATCGATGCACATCCACTTCAAATTCAAACCCAACATCTCACCAACCCAACTGACCAAGCATGAAAAAAAGGGATACCTTATTGTTGTCACACAAGAACTAGCAGTAAGAAAAGAATCATTGCTGCTGCCACACAAGAACCAACAATAATAAAAGAAGTCTTGTTGCTGCCACACAAGAACCAATAGTAAGAAACATTGCTCTGTTTCCATATAAAAATAATGAGGAGAAATAAAGCAGCTGATACACATCTTGAAAGAGAAGGATAGGCTAGACACAAGAACCTACAACATGAAAAGTTGATGTAGAAGCCATTCCTTCTCAAGAGTATGCTATCACACAAGCACGATAGAAAACAAAGGCATGATTTCTTTGATTTGTTTGCTTTGTTCAGTGGTGCACATAATGGTTCACATATTCATAATTCAAAATTATTGAGAGCCACATTTTATATGGTATATGGATTTTCCATCATCTTATACATATGGTATCTTTACCATCTACTAATGCATACATTGGTTTTATCTGTCATGAGCATGATACATGCACAATGGAAATCCTGTAGCAGCCTTTTCAAGGTCTGATGTGAAGTGTATCTCAGCAGCATGAAGGTAATGACTACTCTTAGCATTGGTCATTTGTCAAGTTTGACAGGATTTCTGAAATGAGTTTGATTGTTGTGGAATGTGCAAAAGAATGCTTGGCATCTCATTCAACGAATAGTCTTGTAGCATTGGCACGACTGCCTCTATTTACAATCATAAAGGAAATTTTGTAATGATTTGGGCATTTTTGTTCTGAAACAAACACATGCTGCCAGATAATAGGGTATGAAACAAGGGTAGGTGATTTTTTCTTCCCACGCTCTAAAAAGAAATTTAATCATTTCAATGTTGCATTCAGTTGCTCTATTCATCCCTTCATATATCATTTCATGCTCATCATTTTTGAGGATTCAGTTGGTGTGCCAATTGTTGGAGATCATTGGTTTTCTTTCAAATTCACAAAGAGGCAATATGAAGAATTGATTACACACTTGGGTTGAAGTTGGTTTTAATAAACCTGAATACATGAGATATCCTCAGATGTTTGTTCACAACTAAGACGACAACTCGTCTTTTGCATGAGGACATGCAACATATTCAGTTTGGGGGAGTGGTTTTTTTTGTGCATACTGATTTTTATTCATTCATAGCTCGCAAAAATGAAGAATGTTATTTAAGGATATCTCACAAACCACGAATTGAATCCTCATAAAATTTGTATAGAGAATGCATAACAACATGATGAACGACCGTGGTAAGTTTTAGCTCAATCCAATGCACGGTTCTCGAGAAAATGACCATCATCACCTACATCCAATTCACATTTTTCTCGAAATACGTGATGTGGGTTCCTCTAATTTTTGGTGAGAAGATGCACTATAATGGTATTTACTGGCTTGAAAACTTTCAACCCAACCCAGTTTGTATTTTTTTAAATATTAGCTCTGGAAGTTCAGCTGCAATACATTTTTATTCATGTTCAAAAGTGCAGAATTTGATTTGGGCATATCTTTCAATTGGTAAGTTATATTATCATGAAATTTCAACAAGGAATGCATAACAACATGATGAACAACCATTGCAAGTTTCAGCTCAATCCAGTGCACGGTTTTCGAGAAAATGGCCATAATAACCTACATCCAATTCACATTTTTCTCAAAATCCGTGATGTGGGTTTGTCTAATTTTTTTGGCGTGGGGATGCATTAGAGTGGTAGCTACTTTCCTACAAAATTTCAGCCCAACCGAGTTCATCGTTTGGGAGAAAATGGTTTTAGACGTTTCCTATTCAAAAAGGATAAAACACCGTAAAATATTGTCGTTTCCCGTTTTTCGGCAGCCGTTTTCCGGCAGCTGCCCGTTTTTTGGCAGCTACGACATATTTTTCGGTAGCTGCGACATATTTTTCGGCAACCGCTTTCTAGCAGCTGCCCGTTTTCCGGTAGCTGCGACATCTTTTCCGGCAGTTGCGACATCTTTTTCGTCGACCGTTTTCCGGTAGTTGCCTATTTCCGGCAGCTGCGACATGTTTTCCGGCGACCGCTTTCCAGCAGCTGCCCATTTTTCGGCAGCTGCGACATCTTTTTCGGTGACCGTTTTCTGGCAGTTGCAACATCTTTTTCGGCAGCTGCGAGTCCGCCAAATACACCGCAAAATTAAGCGTTGTTCCACCAAATTCGTCGCTAAAACCTTCGCCAACTTCTCTGCTAAAATGATCTGACTCCGCCAAATTTGCCGCTACATTTAGCGCTATTCTGCCAAAATCTTCGCCAAAACCTTCACCAAATTCTCTGCTAAAATAAGCTGTGACTTTGCCAAATTTCTACTAACGAGCTGCGAATCCGCCAAATTTTCTGCTAAATCCTCCGCTAAGTGACTCTGCCAATTTGTGTTAAACTCTCTATTTCTTCTAGTTGCAGCTGTGCAAATGGTAAAATGAAGGAACAAGTGAATGAGTTTTTTTTCAAGTTGGATGCTACACAGGTATTGGGTTGCATGAGGACATGCAACAAGTTCAGTTTGGGGGAGATGTTGGGCCCTAGAATTGTCCATTTTTTCATCATTTATTGACATACCTTTCATTCATTTTCTTGCCATTATTTCTCATATATCATTCCATTTTTTCATCCTTTTGTTGTAGCTGCGTGTTGAATAGCCTGCTACTTCCATTGATGTTTTAAGTAGTTAATAGTGATTATTTTCCTTTATATTTGATGAATTAAAAGACTATTATGCATAATTTTACTAATTATAGTTTGTGGAGTGAGTTGTCACGTATAGGACGCTCATAGCCAGCTGTTACAGCCTTAACCAAAAACACATGCCACATAAGAACACCCTGATTCGCGTCTTGATTTGCGGGCAGATGGAACTGAATATCAAAACTACGAGACATGGGTTTTGTGCGTAACATCCTCATTTACCTGAATCACGATGAAATCGCCAAAAAAAGCTATGGTTTGTGATATGCAGGTGGTTCTTTGAGAGGGTATTTTCCAGATTTGGTGTTGCGGCTGGTTTCGAAGTTGCCAACAGTTACGGCCGTGTTCCAGCTATTGTAGATCACAAGTTGGGGGCTCAGTTCTTCATTTCCATGAGATAATTTTATGTATAAATATGTAATAAATCTCATTGAGAAAGGGGGATAAGGATTACGCATGATAGATTAGGCAGGATAGGAGATGGATGATAGGTGATGTAAGATAGGAGAGAACACAATGTTATGATGTAGGATTTGATCCAGATCTATTGTAATTCTTCCATTATGATAATATATGCTGGAATTTTCTTAATTCTTGAGTTGTAGACTTTCATTGTGGAAATCCATATCTGCTCAGTGGAGCAAGGGCCTTCTTCCCTGAGCAGATGCTGGTAGTGCTAATTTTATGTGTTATTGTTTAGATCTGCTTATTATTTTGTTCATGCTTTCATTCATTAAGCTTATCATAGTTGTATACTTTCATTCATCAGATCTGTCATAATCGTTGTGTTGATAATTCATTTGGTAGATCGTTGGCCAACATAACAATTCTTTAGATGTACGTAATCAGATCTTGTTTCATAGGAATAGATCTTGTTTGAAGTGTATTCGATTTATAGTTTGATTTATGAATAGGTTTGAGTATTGATTTCTTTTCAACCAGATGTGATCTAATTTACAAAGAGTGTCTATTGCATACCAATAGATAACAATGTCAGGTAGAAATTGTACTTGCATATATTTTGCATGATAGCTTTGAAATAAAAGACTTCCTCGAGTTGATAATTTATGTTTAGCACTCTGCATGTTAAGTTTTAATTAACTGACATATAGTGAGCACAACATACAATCAATTTGTATTTTTCTCGAAATCTGTGATGTGGGTTTGTCTAATTTTTGGCGTTGAGATGCATTAGAGTAGTAGATACTTGCCTGCGAAATTTCAGCCCAACCCAGCTCGTCGTTTGGGCGAAAATGGATTCAGAAGTTTCCCATTCAAAAAGGCTAAAATGCCGTAAAATATTATTGTTTCTCATTTTCCGTTGGCTGCAACACCGTTCCCTTTTTTCGGCGACTGTTTTCCGGCAGCTGCCCATTTTCTGGCAACTGTGACATCTTTTCCGACGCCCGTTTTCTGGCAGTTGCGACATCTTTTTCGGCGACCGTTTTTCAGCGGCAGCCCGTTTTCCGGCAGCTGCGACATCTTTTCCAGTGGCAGCGACATCTTTTTCGGCGGCCGTTTTCCTGGAGCTGCGAGATCTTTTCCGGCAGCTGCGAGTCTGCCAAATACGTCGCTAAATTTAGCGTTGTTCCACCAAATTCGCCGCTAAAACCTTTGCCAAATTCTCTGCTGAAATAAGTTGACTCCACCAAATTTACCGCTACATTTAGCGCTGTTCCGCCAAAATCTTCGCTAAAACCTTCGCCAAATTCTCTGCTAAAATAAGCTGTGACTTTGCCAAATTTCTACTAAAGAGCTGCAAATCCGCCAAATTTTCTACTAAATCCTCCGTTGAGTGACTCTGCTAATTTGTGTTAAACTCTCTATTTCTTCCAGCTGCAGCTGTACAAATGGTAAAATGAAGGAACAAGTGGATGAGTTTTGTTTTTTTTTCAAGTTGGATGCTACACGGAGATTGGGTTGCATGAGGACATGCCACAAGTTCAGTTTGGGGGAGATGTTGGGCCCCGGAATTGTCCATTTTTTCATCATTTATCGACATACCTTTTATCCATTTTCTTACCATTATTTCTCATTTATCATTCCATTTTTCATCCATTTGTTGTAGCTGCGCATTGAACAACCTGCTACTTCCATTGATATTTTAAGTGGTTAATAGTGATTATTTTCTTTTATCTTTGATGAATTAAAATACTATTATGCATAATTTTACTAATGATGGTTTGTGGAGTGAGTTTTCACGTACAAGACGCTCATAGCCAGCTGTTACAACCTTAACCAAAAACGCATGCCACATAAGAACACCTTGATTCGTGTCTTGATTTGCGGGCCGATGAAAACAAATATTAAAAATATGAGACATGGGTTTTGTGCATAACATCATCATTTACCTGAATTTCATGGAAATCTCCAAACAAAGCTACGGTTTGCGATATGTAGGTGGTTCTCTGAGAGGGTATTTTCCAGGTTTGGTGTTGCGGCTGGTTCCAAAGTTGCCAACAGTTACGACCGTGTTCCAGCTATTGCAGATCACAAGTTAGGGGCTCAGTTCTTCATTTCCATGAGATAATTTTATGTATAAATATGTAATCAATCTCATTGAGAAAGGGGGATGAAGGATGATAGATGATAGAGGATAAATGATTTATTAGGCAGGATAGGAGATGCAAGATAGGAGAGAACACAATGTTATAATGTAGGATTTGATCCAGATCTATTGTAATTCTTCCATTATGATAATACATGCTGACAGTTTCTTAATTCTGGAGTTGTATACTTTTATTGTGAAGATCTAGCTCTGCTCAGTGGAGGAAGGGCCCTCTTCCCTGAGCAGATGCTGGTAGTGTTGATTGTAAGTATTTTATTTTGTAGATCTGTTATTTGTTAATTCATGCTTTCAGTCATTAGATTTATCATAGTTGTTTTATTATTTAGTTCATTTTTTTATTCATTAGATTTATCATATCATTCTCATGTTAATTCATTTTGATAGATCGTTGGACAACACAAGACTTATTTTATATTTATGCAAATAGATCTTGTTTCATAAGAATAGATCTTTGTTTGAAGTGTGTTTGATTTATAGTTTGATTTACGAATAGGTTTGAGGTTTGATTTACTTTCAAGAAGTTGTGACTTAGTTACAGATAGTTTCGATTGCATACCAATAGATAAAAAATGGAAGATAGAAATTGTGCTTGCATATATTTTGCACAATAACTTTGAAATAAAAGATTTCCTCGGGTTGATAATTTATGTTTAGCACTCTACATGTTAAGTTTTAATTAACTGGCATATAGTGGGCACAACATGCATATCAATCTCAACATATACTTGTCAACTATTTTGATTCTAAATGTCATGGAGATAAATGTAGATTAGTTATATCATTATTAAAATATAGGTCTATGACTATTGTTAGGGGAAAATTAGGATAAAGATGATAAACAGTTCTGAATCAAGTTTTCATATTGTCAAAAGTTCTGTAGATTCATTTAGTACAATTTCAAAGAATTCCCATTCAAAGGATTGCAATGCGGCTTGTCATGTGCTATCACAATCAGTCGTTAACAAAAGCACTAGGGTCCTATGACTTCTTAAGCCTACATCCAAACTTGTACATTTGGATCTCAAAATACTCTGTAGTTATTGTTATCGAAGCAAACAACTTGACTCTAGTTAAACAGATCTCTGGGCCTTATTAGAAGGTTTCCATACTCTGATATGAAGCTCATTGATGTGGTAAAGGGATTGGTGTAGGGTTTTTTGTGTGACAATAATAGACCTTCATCCAACCAAATAGATGTACTAAAATTGAGAACGGGTTCAAGGGATCATGAGCCCCACATTAAAGATATTCTTGACATGAAACAAACAGAATTATATTAGATATTTTTGCATGAACATAATGAACTTAACCTAGGCCAAAGATCCTTCGAGAAATGAAAACCACGGTATGTTAAAATAAACACAACTCATAACACATATTGTTTCTGATATGAAATTCAATATGATTATTATAATGGCACATATATACATATATTATGTGTATTGCATAACACTCTTGTGTAGGAATTCTCAACTACATTTCCACCAACATCATTGAGACACTTTATTCATAGCATGTTTTATAGAAGAATAGAAGCTTGCAAATTTTATCAAAGGCCCTACATAGATGGGTAATTCCCACGGTGTGATGGAATGAATTTTTTTGACAAATGCATACATGTGACCGATGAGCATGATCTTGGGAGACATGAAGGGAACATGAAGTCCTTCAAGTATGTCATGTATGATATCAGTGGAGGGAATGAAGCAAAAAAAATACAATTTTTCACCTCTTAGGTTAGTAACAAGGTCCTTAATACTATTTTTTTCTTAATACTACTATTTAATATACGTAACAATCTATTGATATCTACATATTTATTATTGATCTTCCAGGTGCGGGTTTGCAACTTTATTGATGAATTCTTTGAAAATACACAACAGTATGTAAAGCACATACATGTGGCTCATTCGAAGGATGAGCAATTTAGAATATTTTACAATACATGTTATATTGAAACTATCTTATCACTTATTGATTTTGCAGAAAACTACACTCTTCAACAACAAAATAAGATTCATAGTTAATATTATCAACATAATGGTCCATATCACATATAGACATGGGGCAGATAGTACTGAAGAGAAAAGGGTTATATTGAAGGAGTATCACTTTTACAAAAGTGATGACATGTCTCATGAATTGGATTTTATACAACACATATTTCAATTATTCTACAATCACCTGAAGGATAACAATATATAGATGGACTTGACATTTGATTTGGTCTGATGGTTGTTCGGGGAAATTAAAAATTTCCCGTGTCTTCCAATGGTTGTGTATTCTCCACAAGAGGCACAAGTTGCCACATATTTTGAACTACTTTGAGACCTGCCATGGAAAAGGGGAATAGGATGGAGCAGGTGCGTGGATGAGGACTTCATTACATAGGAAAGAAATAAAGTTCACAACTATTTCACTCACCCAATATAGAGAGACAATTATTGAATAGTGTTCTTCAGTAATGGGGAAGGGGGTCAAGAGCCAAGAAGGCCAATCCTCTCAAAAAAAACATGTAGATAGATATTCTTGGGAGGCTGTCGATGTAGACCGATCACACATATATGAGTGTAAGACCATCTAAGGAACTCATGCATTCAATTAATTTAGAACATCACACAATGCTATAGTTGAAATGTGGACAAGGAAACTCTCTTGTTTTTGTTTCCCATGTAATAATGGTGAATGGGACAATTGGAATCCATATATTGGGTTAACAATTGGGATTGTGTATCACTCCCCATTGGTTGACAAATAACTGTAGAATTATCCTAGTTGGAGGAGGACTAGTCGAGTATTTCACCTGACTATGAGCATAGATTAGATCTCATACAGCTATGTTCGACTATTATGTTGATAAATTTGAAATGTTTGATGACTAGTTGTGTTTAGTTAGCTTACTCCTAGGTTGACATTTTATTTTTATGTAGGGCACATATATGCAGTGGTTAACTCACTACTAGATGGAACATGGCTCGGATTAGAAGTAGACCCTCATTGTCTCATTACGTGACTCTCGAGGAAATGATTTTTCCAACTGGATCTATGGTTGTCAAAGGACAATTTTTGACACAGGGATCCCACGCACAAAAGAAAAAAGGTTATTTCTTTGAAAATTATAGACGAAGTCAAATTTTATACCATTATACAAACTTAGCTATTGGCACAAACCTCCAGCTGCAAATAATGCCAAGCTGGAATTCATCAAAGCCATGATACGTTTTTCCGTACTCTGAGCAAGATAAGCTAAAGGATACAGTTGGTATTAGAGGTGATCTCGATGGCCTATTCGAATGACCACATGTAGGTAGTGAGGTATGTCATATACATGGTATTTCTGTACTATGCTATAAGTATGTGATGTACATGTACATGTCATGTTTTGGGTTTCCATTAGAGGAAATTTCAACTCAAAATGGGCCTTTAAACTCTAATTCAAATTCCATGTCATCATGTGTTATCCAATGAAATTCATTTAAATTTGAAATACCGTATAGGTCTTAAACACTTTTTTTAATATAAATTTGGGGATAGGTATCATAAAAAAGCTACTATTTTGTTTGTATTTTCAACACATCTCCCTGTGTTGTTACTCAAATTTCAATCGGGAGAGCTCCTTGGATGTAGAATTAAATTCCACATCCAATGAGTACCCACTCGGCATAAGTTTGATGGACCCCGCTTCCCCAAAAACAAGAAATAGCTGAAAAATGTGATGATGATGTTATCATCACGTTTTTTTAGGTATTTCTTGTTTTGGGGGTAGCAGGGTCATTATCACGTTTAAGGTATTTCTTGTTTTTGGGGTAGCGGGGTCCATTAAAATTATGCTGAGTGGGTATTTGTTGGATGCAAAATTTGATTCAGCATCCAATGAGTTCTCATGATCGAAATTTGAGTAAAAGCATGGGGAGATATGTCAAAAATACAAACAAAAAGTAGTTTTTTCTTTTATTCCTTGAAAATTAATAAATATTATTTTATTATTTTAACTACTATTTATTAATTTTTTTAGGAGGCCCATTTTAAGTTGAAATTTCCTCTAATGACGGTCTCATTGATTATTTACTGCTTGATAGAATAATAAATTGCATAGATTTGTAGAACTTGATAAATTGCAAAAACTTCATCATGGATTTGTTGTATTATATTCATACTTACATGACTCGTGCCATATATCCATGACCATTATCTAGCACTCTATTTTGGATATGTCTCTTGCAACTACCTTGAATCTCAAATTTATTCCTCGAATGACATTAGTCAACACCTCAAGTTTTCATGGAAGTTACAAATGCAAGTGTTAAAATAAGGCATACGAATATTCTCATGCTTAATAACCCTTTCCAATCCTAGCCTAGAAATCATAGCTTACAAGCTGTATAGCCAATCCTAGTAATCCTAGTTTGTATTGTAAACCTTAGTTTGAATTCTAAACCCTATTTTATAGCGTGGAGACTAGTTTGTTTCAACTTCATGATCCATGAAAGGTAAGGTATTGTATCCCCTTTTGTGAGTGAATTATAAAAATTGTAGCATATGATGGAGAGTAATTTTTAACATTGTCAAATGAAGCAAATTAGAAGAATCCACATGACATACTACATCAAGAGAATCCATTACTAACATACTACATACTACATCAATAGAATACTACATGTTACATAATACATCAATAAAATCCATTACATGACATACTACATCAAGATCCAATCCTAGTAATCTTATTTTGTATCATAAACTCTAGTTTGAATTCTAAACCGTAGAAACCCTAGTTTGTAGCCTAGAGACTAGTTTGTGTTCAAAATCCTAGAAAATGTAATTTGTACACACTAACTATCATCTATACATCACTAGTTCCATTTATTCAATGTCATCATTGACCAATATCTCATATCAAACATTCAAACATTAGAATGAATGAGACCACTAGTCTTTTAATAAAAGGAGATTGAAATCATAAGAATGAAGGTAATCGGATCAATTGAGATGAAAGGTAATCACATCGATTGGAAGGAAGAGTATCCATTTCAATATGGATGAACCTTGATCTCTTTTAATTTAGAGAACGTAATTACAAGTGTTAGGAAATGAGTCCCTATATATCACAAAGTGTGAGATCACCTCTTATGAGCTGTTATCCTTATATATAGATGAGGTGTCATCATCGTCCACTAATGAGTCGATAAAGAGATCTATATCTAGAGGTGGTTCTATCCATGTAATACAAAGTGATATCATTGGATGAATACAAGTGTTAAGAGTGTTTTAATCCTTTTCAACCAAGTTATGCTCCTATGTTCAATTTATTAATATGCTATTAGAGCCCCTTTGATCTTAAGGGCTTGGTAGCAACTCCATGATAGTGATCCATGAAAGGTGAGGTATTGTAGCCCCTTGTGTTAATGAACAATTAAAATGGTAGCCTATGATGGGCAGTAATTTTTAACATTATAAAATGAAGAAAAAAATAATAGTATACACATGAAATACAACATCAAGAGCATCCATTACTAACGATATTGGCAGACTTTGTTGTTGGGAAACATTTTAGTGATTTGTTTTTGGGGTCCACCTTAGATCTTAGTGTTGATCTTCAATTTGCAACATAAATCTTGTGTTTATAGTACATATAATTAATAGAGTTATGGCACATATTAAATGGGTGATAGATCTAATACATTAGTAAGAAATCTAAAGTTTGTTGATAATAATGTATCTTCTCTATTTAATCTTATGAATCTTAGGATCCTCAGTAATGAATGAATTCAAATATGAAAGAAGGTTGTAAAATAGAGAGAAGCACTTTGTAGGTAATCGCCTAGAGGCTTTCAGGGACACATGTTGAATCCCTACCCATGGATTAGATCGATGAACCCTCAAGTCACATAGATTGAGGACACTAGGATAGTGCTATGGGTGCCCCTCTCCTCTTGCTCCATGGATAAATGATCCTATTTTAGTTCAATTTTGGAAATTAGGATTTTTCTTACTAAGGGAATGTGAAACTTTAGCCAATAGGGGCAAACTTTGTAAATTCCTTGATCGAGAACTTGTGCATAGTGTTCCCACATGGAAACTGTATAAACAAACTTGCACCACCACTTGAAACCCATTTTTGATGCACGGTTAGAATTCTATGCCCATGGTAGGGATTCAAGAGGTGTCTGTGAAAGGCTATAGGAGGTGAGCTTGAATGTGCCATAGAATGATGATCGTGGCTCGTATCGCCAAACCGTTCACTTTGTTAGATTTAGGACATGAGGATATTTCTAGGGGTGTCCCTCTCCTCTCGATCCATGGACAAGGGTTCCTCGATTAGGTTAATTTTGGATATGAGGGTTTGGCTCAATAAGGGGATGTGAAATTTTAGCACATAAGGGTCAGCTTGCCAAATTCCTCCACTGCAAACTTGTGGCTATCATTCCCACATGGCACCTAAATAAACACACTTGCGTGACCCCCCGCAACCCCATTTGGATGCACGGTTAGAATTCTATGTCCTCGGTAGGGATTCAACACGTGTCCCTGAAAAGCTTGTAGGAGGTGAGTTTCAATGACCTTAGAATGATGATCATTGCTTAGATTGACGAACCATCAACTACATTGGACTTACTACATCGCGATAGTGCTATGGGTAGCCCTCTCCTCTGGCTCGATTGACAAGGGATAATATTTTAGGTGAATTTTGGAAACTTAGTAATGGAATGTGAAATTTTTGCACATACAAGTCAACTTTGTAAATTATTCGACCAAGAAATTCTGGATAGCATTCCTACATGGAACCTACCTAAACACACTTGCATGATCCTTAGGAAACTAGTTTTGCTGCACAATTAGAATTCTATGCACTAGGTATGAATTCAACATGTGTCCTTCAAAGCTTGTAGGAGGTGAGCTTCAACGTGCCATAGAATAATGATCGTGGCTCGGATCAATGAGTCACTGACTCCATTTGATTCAAGACATTGGTATAGCAGTGGCACTCTCCTCTTGATCCATGGAAAAGGGATCTTGTTTTAGGCCAATTTTGGAAACTAGGGTTTTGCTTATTAAAGGAATATGAAATTTTAGCACATAGGGGTCAACTTTCCAAATTTCTGGACCGTGAACTTGTGACTAGTGTTCCCACATGGAACCTACCTAAACACACTTGCATGACCCACAATAACCCGTTTCTGATGCAGAGTTCGAATTCTATGCTACAAGTAGGACTTCAACACATGCGTGTGAAGGCGTGTAGGAGGTTAGCCTCAACGTGCCATAGAATGATGACCGTGGCTCAAATCAATGAACCGCCGACTACATTGGATTCGGGACATCAGGATAGTGCTAGGGGTGGCCCTCTCCTCTAGCTCCATGCACAAGGGATCATAAATTAGGTCAATTTTGGAGACTAGGGTTTTTCTTAGAAAGGGAAAGTGAAATTTTAGCACATAAGGGTCAACATTGCAAATTCCTCGACCATGAACTTGTGGCTAGAGTTCCCACGTGGTGCCTACCTAACCACACTTGTATGAGCCCCCAAAACCTAGTTTTGATGCAAGGTTGAAATTTTAAGCCCCGGGTAGGGCTTCAATAGGTTCTAGTGAAAGCTTGTAGGAGGTGAGCTTCAACGTGCCATAGAGTGATGATCATGGCTCATCGACAAGCCGTCGACTCCGTTGGAATCAAGACATTGGAGTAGTGGCACAGGTGGTCCTCTCCCATAGCTCAATGGTTAAGAGATCTTGGTTTAGGTCAATTTTGGAAACTAAGGTTTTTCTTAGTAAGAGAATGTGAAATTTTAACACATAGAGATCAACTTTGAAAATTCCTAGATGAAGAACTTATGGCTAGCGTTCCCACATGAAAAGAGTCTAAACACATTTGCTTGACCCAAAAATTTGATGCGGAAGAGGATATATATATATATATATATATATATATAAGGCAAAAAAAAGTGAAAGGCAAAAAAAAGTGAAAGAGGTTGACCAAGAATATTAATATATTTATGTGGTAGAGTTCCACGACAATAATCATTTTGAAGGGATTATAACGCGAAGCCTGCCAGCTTTACTAGCAACAACTATAGTACTTCACATTAACAGAAAAGTCACTAACAATAGAAGTAGATGATGATTTATTACAAGTTTGACCAGTCTTCTAGGCTAGGCCGAGGTGTCAGACACGTCTCCACTCATAATAAAATTCAGAAAACGCAAGTAATTCGACTGAAACTGAATGTCACGAGTTTGGCCCAAAAATTAGAAAGCAATCGCCATACTTGTCGAAATATGTTCCGAGTGCCGTGCCCAAACGTCACTTGTACTAGTTTGTGCTGTTTGTATGGCCATTTTCTCACTGGTATTCGTTTATGCTGTTTGTGTGGCCATTTTCTTCTTTGTTAGAGTCAATAGATCATCTTGTTGAAAAAATAGTCAATAGAACATATTCTTAAAATAATGTTATAGTTGATATTTATTAAATTATTCCTTCATTGATGACTAGAATTAATGGACGGGGCTTTAGAGATAACAGATAAATAGGATGGGGAAGTATAACCATTCCACCATTCAAATTATCGTCGTCTATAGCCCTGTAGTTTTGTTGCAGGGACGTATCTCAGAGTAGTTTCTTATCTTGTGTTCTGTTCCCCAGAGATCATATTTTCTCTATGGATAATACGTTAAGAGTGTCTATGTTTTCTTTTGTTGTGATATTAATCACATGGGATCCAAATAGAGAAATTTCCTTACATAAGTTTCTTGAAAGATGAATATCTGCGCCGTCATTGTCCTATTGTTGCTTGCAGCCCCGTTAGATGAGGCTGCTCGGATTTTCGGCTTCGGGCCATTCTCTCTGAATAGTCTTTCTCGTTTTAAATCCGCTGCTGCAAGTATTCATCCATCAGTCGAGGAAATGATTCCTGAGAACGTATTCCTGGAGCTGAAGGCAGGCTTTAGCAGAAGAGCGAACCTTGAAAAGTATCAAGGTTCAGAGGATAACTTGAAACCGGATGTATCTGCAAAGTCGAAGGGTTCAGATCAGCGTTCTAATGAACTTCTTCATAAAATCCTTCCTACTCTAAAATTCGATGTGGTTGATCCTGAACTGGGCGAATCTATTGCGCCCTTTCAACCGTTAGGCCACAGCCCTGGAATTGGTCACAAGAATTAGCATGGAACTAGGCACTGAATAGCATTGGCTGGGGAAGCCATTGAAACGCATGCTAATCTCAACGTATTATAATAAACCATTGTATTGCTTGTCAAACATGCATACGATGGCTAGCTTGTATTGTCTCTGATATTTCGCAAAACTATTTAGCGGTTAACAGTTCAAATCAAGATATCGTGTAATGTATACATATTGTATATATGAAACAAGATGGGCTGCTAAGCAGCAAGTCCCTGCCTAAGTAAAAAGCAAAAAGCTAATGATCATAGTACATAATCCCTAAGTCTCATTACTGATAGTTGCTCTTCACGTGCTCCCGCAGATAAACAGATGAATAGTGCAAAAGTTGACAAAGTTCGTATTTATCGAGGGGCACAGAAATCGGCTGGAGCAGTGTATACAATTTTTGTTTTTGTTTCTTGCCTTTTTTGATGAGCTTGTCTTTAAATAAAGAAAAGTGCTTTACACTAATTAAAAAAGTTGAACTTTAGTTATATGATCACTCACACTCAGAGTGATTTTCAAAGATTATTGAATTTTTTTATAAGAAATGGATAGTTAAATAGACATAGTTCAATTAGGTCAAATTTTGCTATCTTATCGTTATGTTTCCAAGATGAAATTAAGCAAACCTAAACATGAACTTCCCATACATTAAATGTGTGCCTCAGTACGCCTGCCTGCTGAGATTGGACTTGGAATCTGAAATAACATGAAACAGAACAAAGCATAAAGAAGCCATTCTGACAATCCTATATGCAAAACTCGTCGCAGAAGCATTTTGCTTAGATTTGCAATTCTCTCGAAGAGATCTCGACTCCTCATAAACCCATGAACTATTGAACAAATCATCTTCCACTTTATAATGTGTTACAGTATGTAAATTGATGGCTAAATCGCTTTCAAATGGCCAAAAATCACTGTCCGCCAACTGAGAATTGAAGGCGCTAGAAACCCTTGGAATTGACAGAGAAATGTGGTACTTAAATGATGAGGGGATTTTTTGAAACAAATAGACAGGCAACAGACAAAAAGAATTTCCATCATTTTCCTGATAGTTTATGGCTTCCAACGATCAGTTAATTGCACTGCACCAGGTGTTGCTTTACAGTAGATGTCACTGTCCATGCACCTTTTTTGTACTTTTTATCTGATTCTGATTCAGATGTTGATGCTTTGGGAAAATATATACATATTTTTACAAACCGTTTATGCCTTTGGCGAAAATAGTTTATATAGGATTACACAAATTCCATGGAGCTTTTGCTGGATCGCCGATTACATGCTTAAACAGCAACAACTTTTTAAAAACGTTGCTAGCTGAGCTGGATGACTCCCAATCAACTTTAAAATATTCAACGCATTGAAGCTGGAGATGAGTCATGCATGTTTTTCCATCTTTCGATGTCCAAGGCAAACTCAAACTTTAGGGACCTCTGTACCATGAGATTATTATTAATATAAATATAAGTGAGTGTGATTAGAATTTCAGAAGGAACATAAAATAGAATCGAAAATTTTGATATTGGTTTTGTAAATCATTGTCATTATTTTAATATGTATTTTATAACCTGGCACAAAAATGCTTCTCATTTCCTTGCTTTCTTGGGATAAGAAGCTTACGATTAATGAGCTGTCTCTCACAATTTTGGAAAATTTTAAAAATTCTAGAAAAATATGCTATCCCAACCATTCGCTGTCGACAATATAGAGAAGTCTGTACATTATTTAAAAATATAAAAAAATAAAAACTAAATGTCGAGACTAGCGCTTACTCACAAGTGCCTTATAAACATTGTTAAAAAACATTCCCTTTGCCACGTTTAAGGCATGCACTAACTGCATGAAGCCAGATTCCAGAAGCTCGGCTAGCGCGGGTTCAAGGGAAGTTTCAAGGAGTCCCCCTGGCAGTCCACCGAGGGCATTGCTTGCAGCTAAGAGCGATGTCTATAGTTTTCTTATAACTGTTTTGCTAGAGCTCATTACAACAAAGCCCCCATTCAGGGCTTGAAATTCATAGTAAGCTTGGTGCCCATCTGGCCTAACGTATTATCAGGTGCCCAGCAAGCCTAACGTATTATCAAGACGCTGCACCAATCTCTACTGGAGCTGCAAAAGTTGGCGTATAATATGTTCATGTTTCATATGAGTAGCGTGGAGACACTCCTGCCTCGACGACTTTAAGGCCGTGAAGGGAAGCGCTCAGGCCATGTTCAAGTATTTTCAAGTATTTTCGAGTTGTTTTATTTCTATAATCATCTGCTTGTCCTATACCTGCGCATAGTTGTTGTGCTCTATTCTAAACTGTAAACTTTGTATCTGTCCAAGACAACTGTACAATAAGGAAAAGCCCAAACTAACCAAAAGATCTCAACTTTTTCAGTGCTCAAAATAAAATAACTGTCTGAAAAAACCATTCCACAATACAATTTGGATGCTCGTACTGTTTGGAAATTAACCTTCAGCACCAAAATCATGCAAGTTATATTTGACAAACTAAAGAGATAAGAAGTGAACATCATACCTTTCGATTTAGCTCCTTTCAGAAGAGCACAAACCCTGACCTTTCTCCCTGGAGGCAATATTTGCACTCTTGAATTTACCTAATACTGCCTGAAGGGGTTCCATTTCTTTTTTCTTCTCTTCCAGTCTTTTCCTATAAATCCTTTCTTCACTGCTTAAAAATCTTAGCTTTTCGATCACCTCTGCCCTTTCGCTCTGCATAGACATTTTGGTTAAATGGTTACTGTGCAAGAAGCCAAAAGAATTACACTCATCAAAATCAAGATTCAAGTGCTTTATTGTCATTTTCTAAATAGAAAATGCATACTTAGATCATAAACTAGACGAACAAGTAATGAAAAAAATAAAAGACATCACCAGCAACAACAAAACTGTGAACTAACCCTTTTAGCTCTCAAGGCTTCAATTATTTGATAGCGAGCTTGATTTTTGTTTTGGAGATCTTTGTCAGCTCGATCAGTGTTCAGCTTTAACTGTAGATCTTCATAAGATCTAAACTTAACATAATAAAACGTGTGAATTTCCTTTGGAGCAGGCCACTCATCCTTGACATCCTTAGGGACACCATTGTCTAAAGCAGTTTCCTTCCCTCCATCGTCAACTTTTAGAGATCCATTTGGTACGCCCGGAAAAGCAGGTTTACTATCTTCAGCTGCTGCAGGAGTAGAAAATTGTTTGATATTGTTACTCCCGATTGTTTGAGCTCAGTCTCCATCAGCATTTGCCATTATTGAAATCATTTGACCTTTCGTATGATCAGATCCCAAAATCTCAACGCCCATATTCTTCACGTGCCCCCAAACAAAATCCCCTTCTAGGCTGACAAATCCCTGCATCATGAAAACAGTAAACTTGATTTTGTGATCAAAGCGATGCAAATATTGAGAAAGACTCATCCATACAATGACTCAAATTTGGTCATTTGGAATACCTGAAGCCACGATCCTCATCTCTTAAACAAATCAAAAACAAAAAACTGCAAAATCACTCGAAAACCCGCTAGAACAGGAAATTCCATTAAATACACCATATTTATGAGATCGAAGTACAGATAAAGCATGACACCTTATGAAACCCTGCTAAATTCATCAAAATTCCAACAAAATAACACAAAAAAGCAGAGCTTGAAATGGTGACAAGTCGCTAGAAGGAATTGCATCCAAGTATTCTGCAGATAATCGCAAACCGTCAACATTTATGGCGAGAAAGGATTTGTTTTAATGGGTTTCTCACCGCCTTCCACGTTCTAGTACACCAACAGGTAAACCAGATCACGCTCCTTGGCACCTTGGCAGGTGTGATGTTCCTTGGTAGGTGTGCTGGTAAGAACAGAAGGCATGCATGCTTGGCAGGTGTGCTCGTGGACTGGTAAGAACATAAGGCATGCTCACACAGAAGGCATGTGGCACTCTAGCTTGGCTCGGGGGTCGCTGACATAGAACTGCGAAGATACTCTTCTTGCAGAGATAAGCCTCTAATCCTTCTTGTCTTTATTCAATTTTGCAATTACATGAATATGTTAATTGTTTAAAGAATGCATGAATCAGATCTATGTTGGTCTGACCTGATAATAATCCTTCAACTAGGTATAACACTTACCGTATTTCATTGTCCTCCATGGCCATTCATTAGTCTCCCTTAATCTATGGCGCCTTCATATATTATTGGAGCTCTGCGAGGGTGGAGAGCTCTTTGACGGGATCAAAGGACATTACAGCGAGTGTGTTGTAGTTGTCCTTACAGGTAATATTGTAGAAGTTATCTAGGTGTGTTGCGGTAGATTTGGATTTTTCAATAGAATCCTTGCAAATGTCAATCTCATGGCATAATAATCTCCCTTAATGTATGGCGCCTTCATGTATTATTAGAGCTTTGTGAGGGTGGAGAGCTCTTTGACAGGATCAAAGAACATTGCAGCGAACTTGTTACAGTTGTCCTTACAGGTAATATTGTAGAAGTTATCCAAGTGTGTTGTCGTACCTGTTGCGTAGATTTGGATTTTTCAATAGAATCCTTGCAAATGTCAATCTCATGGCGTACAAATCACCATTCGCTTGAAAGACTATCACCTGAGCCATCTCCTCAAACTGAAACCATGGATACAACAACAACCAGATTCCCTCAAATGGTAAGTACATTCATGTCCCTATCTTGAATATGTGGGTTACATTGCAGCAATGTCTGAATGTAGAGCTGATTAAGATTACCTAAGCCTCACTTGCCTTCCTACTGTGTTTCTCATGCTTGATAGGTACATCCGCTTCAAGAGATTTCCCAGGGCTTGAGAAGAATGTGAGAGAAAGATCGTCCTGGGCTTGAGAAGATGAGAAAAAATCCAGGAAAATATTAGAGCAAGATAGTCCTGGGATTGCCAGGAAGATTGGCATAACATGCTAACATGCTTGAGAAGCTTCGCAAAGCCATGACTGTGAACACATGGCAAACATGCATGCCCAGAGCCATGAGGGTAAACACATGGCAAACTTGCATGCATCAAAAAAGAATCCACATGCACATGCTCGAGTTGTAGGAGTGGAGTACAACAATAAACTCTTGACAATTTTAGTAACATTTTATACAATTTTAGTAACATTTTATGTTTCCTAACTAATGCTATCTTGGAGATAGCATTATAGTAAATGAAAAAAGTAACACACAATATATCAATTTAGTGAATCCTTCAACTCTAAGTTTGAAACATATAAAATTGAGAATGCCTCGATATGAGGCCAAATAAGGCCTCAATTTTTTTAATTGGTGGAATGAAAAAACAAGTATTAAAAAATGTTTTGGTTTTCGTGTCTATTAATTGAACCGACATGGCAGATTTTTTAATTGGTGGAATGAAAAAACAAGTATTAAAAAATGTTTTGGTTTTCGTGTCTATTAATTGAACCGACATGGCAGATTGAAAAACTTAGGATAATTGTTGAAAGATGTTTTCGGGTTTAGTGCATATTAATTGAAATCGGGTTTTTGTGTCTATTAATTGAACCGACATGGCAGATTGAAAAACTTAGGATAATTGTTGAAAGATGTTTTTGTGTTTAGTGCATATTAATTGAAATCGGCGGCAAGCCGATTCATATAGTCCCTGCTAGCCGAGGGCAGGGACTAATAAAACGTTTTCCTCAATTTTATATCGATTTCCCACTGTCCACTGCGTATAACATACTACGATCATGCAGACTGTAGAAAATGACAAAGATCGTTGGAATCAATATATCAGTAGCTTTGGGATGTGATATTTCCTTTTCGTTGTATATGGCATATTTACTGATCTTTTAAAACGTTAGAGTTACAGAGGTTATCAATTAAGAAAGTGATTCAAATCTCTACGACATATCAAAGAATAGGGTTAAATATCAATGAAATACGCTATTTTTGTCAAATATTTATGTTCGACCGCAGCTCTAACAGATGTCGTCATTAAACTGCGCAGTGACCTTAAGTGATTGTTATTTAAAAAATACTTCATGAAGGACTTTGCTGAACTATACTGAAATATATTACTTTTCACACTAGTGTTAATAAAAAAATATTTCACAAAGGATTTGGCTGTAGTATATTGAAACTTATTGTTAGGTTTGTCTCAAAGGAAACCGGGGTCTATAATCATGTATGTTTGGATATAATTCGTTTTGCAGTCCATAAGAAATCACTTGAATGGTACAAGCTGACTCAGTTGTCACTAATGTCCTTAGCATCCTAACTTCCAAAGCCAATCGCAGCTATCGGGAATCCTGTAAGGTCGAAAAATCCTTAATACTAATGTACATACTTCGGTTCATTCGAATACAAATAAAATTTATCCTTGGAGTCAGATACTAATGTACATACTTCGGTTCATTCGAATACAAATAAAATTTATCCTTCGAGTCATCTAAGCAGTCCATTTCATGTGAACACAATAGTCATCCTTCATGTGCCCGTACTTCACGTAGTAAGAACTTATCAATGTAGGATATTAATGGTGCATATTAGGATGTCTACTTTAGCTTCCATTGTGAACAATGAATGTGAAGGAGTTATAGTAATGGAACTTGGTTGCTACATCTCTGCCTCTTTTTCTACTCATTGTCTCCCACTTTCCATACCGATACAGCCTTTGAGTTAGAGCCACCGACCTCCTCCAAAGGTAACAACTTACTCGCTTATGCTGCTATGCCATTTTTCAACCTAGAAATTACTAAGGTAGATGAATCCAAATCACGTCTCCTCTTCTTTTCCTCCAAGGTACAAGCTAGCATTTATCACCGAACCCTAACTCCCTCCCTTCTTAAGGTAGATACCTAATCCTAGAAATATCCAAGAATCTTTCAAGAAACCGTAGAGCCTTGAGACAAAAGAGAGAAAATACAAAGAAGAGTAGATAAGAGAGATAGACTAGACCTTCTCTTCTCAAATATGGAACACAATTGGTGATGATAAAGTAAAGTGCCACTTGATGGCTTTGTTGAGATGGTTGGTTGTTAAACAAATACTAAACATTAAACTAATTAACAATTGACTAATTATGTGGATAGACATTTATATCTCATATTTTCTATTTAGATATCTCATATATTGGACTTGTTTCAACTAATAAACAAGATTAACCCAAATATAACAAGTTTATTGCCATTTGATATGTCATTTTTGCAATTGTTTAATAGTATATTCTTAATTAGTGAAATTATGATAAATATCCATGTTTTTAGACCACAATGTATTCATTATAAAACTATTGTTCATTAAAAGTAAATTATGTTATGACTAGAGAGATTTACTAATGTGTGACTATAAGTTTGTATCCAACAAGAGCATACAATAATTATTAATTTTTTTTATTAGACCAATCCAAAAAATTAGCATAAAAATGAAAGTACCATTTTGAAGACAACACATCAAGGTTTTGTACCATGGTTTTTCCAAAAATTTTCATCCTGTCTTTTTTAAGTTATTGATTTTTCATTTAACTAAATTCTATTAAATTTTGAAGCAATCCACACACCTTCTAAGAAAAATAATAAATTAAATTAATGGATCACACCAAATTCAATAGAATTCACATCTACAAAAAGTAGATTCAATTATGTAACTAATGATATTATTTATGAAGATAAATTATAAGTATTTCAGATGATTGGATCTATCCGAAATTGGAAGAAAAATTAGAAATGTGATGGAAGACCATGTCTTAAGATTTCCAGGTTTTCGGCTAAACAAATCTATCGGCCAAAAGGTATACTAGTTTGGGCGAAAGTTAGTTTTAACAAATAGAAAATAGTTCGATTGAAGTAATATATCTCGGTAGAAAAAACTGTATTTTTTTCCACCTTTAT
The DNA here is from genome assembly GCA_001517045.1 of Pseudotsuga menziesii. NCBI lineage: Eukaryota > Viridiplantae > Streptophyta > Pinopsida > Pinales > Pinaceae > Pseudotsuga > Pseudotsuga menziesii. Next base: position 116,934 of record LPNX010148619.1, on the reverse strand, counting down.
AGAACACGACATCCTTTACATTCTTATTTACACCTTTTTGGAACACGACATTGTTTACATTCTTATTTACAAACAAAGATGATACACCTTTTTGGAACACGACATTGTTTACATTCTTATTTACAAACAAAGATGATCTTCGAAGAGGGAGGCTATTTTTCTTTGATACTAAAGATTCTTTTGGCAAATTTTTTATAGAAAAATGTTCTTAGAAATTATCTGCTAAGATGGAGGAGGCTATTTTTCTTTGATAATGAAGAATTTTTTTAGAAATGTTTTATAGTAAAGCGTTCTTAGAAAATATCTTCTAAGGTGGAGACTTTTTTTTATATTGAAGATTCTTTTGAGAAATTTTTTATAGTAAAGTGTTCTTAGAAATTATCTTCTAAGGTAGAGGTTAATTTTTCTTAATAGTGATGATTTTTTTGGGAATATTTTATGGTACAAATTTTCTTAAATATTCCTCACCAATTTATTATATGGTGATTTTTTTCTTAAATTATATTGAGCAATATTTTATGGTACAAGTTTTTTAAGGTGATTTTTTTTCGTTAATGATTACGATTCTCTTGAGCGCAATTTATTCTAAGGTGAAGGTATACATTGAATAATTTTGGGAAATAAAATAGAGTGAAAGAGGAAATATGATCCCACTCGAGATGATGTCATACATAATGCAAAGCAAAGACTCAAATACCATGAAAAAAATAAACAAAAGAGGACAAATATCGAGGAGATCCCTAATGATGATGTAAATAGAGATTTGGAACATAATGTCGATGGTATGAATGTTCAAAATAAAATTCAAGAACAAGAAATTGAACGAGTTATGTACAAATATTGTAAATTTGTTTAAAATCCAGTATATAGTTTTTAGTAAATGATTGTAGTTTTGAAAATAATTTGCAAAAAGGAGATACATATTTATATCCTAATGTTGATCAAGATGATGAAGATATTGATGAATCTGAAAATGATGCAAATATTCGATGAAGTAGAGGTACACACACACACACACACACACACACACACACATATAAATTGGTTATTAACATATTTTAAACCATCTCATTTTGTTTATAATTATGAGTCATGCATTTTTTATGTTTCAAATTAAGTGTATTTGTGTTGGTAGGAAGATTGTATGTGCATGGTGTGAAAGAGACAAGGGTAAAAGAAACTGTGCAAGAGGAGGATGTCGACAAGTGGTCAGCTTGGTCGCATTATTGTAATTTTGGTGTAAGTGAGTTAGGAAATTAGTTATATGCGGACCTTTTTGTGAAGGCGCAAGCCTATAAATAGAGTTAGAAATATAGAATAAATATCATCTTGTTGCGAAGAGAAAATCTTATCTTTTTCCTATCTTGCGAACTATTTTCTGGGTTTTGGTCTAAGGCTGTTGACCAAGGAATGTATTTTGGAGATGTATGTTGACCTACGAAGTAATATAATACAGATGTTGTTAGAAACTTTATGCTCTCTTATTTGTGTTATGATATATGATCTTGTGATTTTTGTCTCTATGATCTGAATGATTAAATGTTGTGATCTAATTCCTTGATGTTTTGCTTATATTAATGATGAGAAGTCTTTGCATAATGAAGGAGTTCTTACTTGTCGATCTCTATTTTGAATAATAAAATGTTGCGATAGTAAATTTGGTATGAATGATGAGGAGGAGTTTTCGATGTGAATGATGGTCAATATTTTATATGAACGTGAAAACACATTTCTGGATCTATAGTTAGTATTGCGAAAGAGAAAGAATAAGTGCGCAAGTTCTCTTCTTTACTACAAAAATGTGGTTCGTGTAGCCCTTCCTCAAACATCTCGGGTGAGATTGCATCTACTTTGCAAGTGTTCCTCGATAAGGTAAAACCTGTTCCAGTTAATGTTTAGGGAGAGTAAGGGAGTTGAAAGTGAGTAAACCCCTATTGACAAAGTTGTGTCAACAAATGGTTTAGTTGTAGGGACCAGAGTGTGAGGAAGAGGAGGATATGTTGTGGCATTCGATGAAACTAGCGATCCAGAATTGGTTCAATCGAAAGGCTTGATACTTTGTAATGGAGAAAAATAAGAACTCCAGATTGTCCACATAAGAGTGGTTGGGAAGGTATATCTACTGTGATATTCACAAAATATTCTTTTTTGAACTCCTCATAATTATGTATGAGTGACTGGCGTAGCTCACCTTCAAGAAAATGAAATTCCAAGGTGGTGAGCGTAGCTATTGGACCCCTGAACTGATCCAACAACTGAAAAGGGTCAACAACAAAGAATCAAGAGCTCTCAAACTATGGATCAACAGTATTTGGGAAGGATATATTATCGAGTTTTCTTTCGACACCAACAAATCCTATAGCGACCCGAAAATGGACTTATTCCAAGGACCAAGAGGCAAGTTTCTATTGTCTTTGAAATTGTGGATTGATATGCTTATCTATGAAAAAGGTATATTGAAAATGAACTTCGATGAGTAAATCCCTGGTGTGCAGAAGTTTTAGGTGCTACAGAGACGCGGGTTGGATGGAATGATACAGAATAGATGGATGGGAGTTATGACAAGACTATGAGGGAAGTCAAGGAAGAGTGTGGTCTTCTGCAAAGTGGAGTATGATTTCGACAAGAGAAGATAAAGAGGACTGAGGAGAGGCCTGGTATGATCGAAACAAGAAACTATGAGAGAATATCACAAGGGATTGAGTGACCCTATAGTGATGAAGGATATGACTAGTTTACACTCGAGTGTGAGGAAGTACCAATCGAAAGAAACAACATACCTACACCTCTATGCATTGTACCGCATTCAAGAAGAAATACCAGATCATTTAAAGAAATCCTTGTATTTCACCACAAGAGTAATAAGAGTGCATGAGCAAATACCGAAAGAAGGCCAAGAATGGTGGGAGATGATGTAAAACTACCTTTGTACCATGGAAATGAGACTAAATATCCAGAGCATTATTGGTTTCTTTGTGAAGCAATATGGACTATGAAGCATGTTCTAGACGTCGACATTAGGAAGGGACAATCTGCAAGAACTTTTCTAGGTCATGTATTATATTGGTACATGAAATTTGTACAAGTGCCAGCAAGGCATCCGCAGAAGACATTAGCACAGATTAGGACCAGGTTGATCAAGGAATTTCAAAAATGCAAATATGAGTCGCAATACATTACTAAGTTGAAGGAAATCAAACAGTATTTGAATGAGTGAGTATGGGATTTTGGTTAGCGATTCAATACACTAATGGCCAAGGTAATATTTGAAATGAGTGATGTGCAACACAAATAATGGTTTATCGTAGCATTGGTACCGCACATATGAATGCTACTAATGCAATAGAAGATTGCGACAAAAACTAAGGCTTTAGAGATCATGATGAAACTAGAGGCTTCATCAATTGGGGAAATAGGTGTTGGGATGAATCATATCCAATCACAATTGGAAAATATGATGATTCAGCTACAGTGTATCAAAAAATGAAAAGACATGCACGAAGAAGTATCGTTAGAGGAAATTTCAACTCAAAATGGGCCTTTTAACTTTGATTCAAATTCCATGTCATCATGTGTTAGCCAATGAAATTGATTTAAATTTGAAATACCGTGTAGGTCTTAAACAATTTTTTAATATAAATTTGGGGATAGGTATCATAAAAAAAACTACTTTTTTTGTTTGTATTTTCGACATATCTCCCCGTGTTTTCACTCAAATTTTGATCGGGAGAGCTCGTTGGATGCAGAATTAAATTCCGCATCCAACAAGTACCCACTCGGCATACTTTTGACAGACCCCACTACCCCAAAAACAAGAAATACTTGAAAGACGTGATGATGACATCATGACATCATCATCGCATTTTTTCAAGTATTTCTTGTTTTTGGGGTAGTGGGGTCCATCAAAAGTATGCCAAGTGGGAACTTGTTGGATGCAGAATTTAATTCTGCATTCAATGAGCTCTCTCAATCGAAATTTGAGTAAAAACATGGGGAGATATGTCGAAAATACAAACAAAAAAGTAGTTTTTTTCTTTTCTTCCTCGAAAATTAATAAATATTATTTTATTATTTTAACTATTATTTTATTAATTCCTTTTAGGAGGCCCATTTTGAGTTGAAATTTCCTCTAATGGGTGTACTCGATTCCACACAGAAGGACATCATAAAGATCCATGTCTGGATTTTTGTGATTAATTACAAGATAGATCTCCTATTATGTTGAGTCAAGGCAGGTTACCATGGTGTCAGATCTATCAAACTCGAGGACATCGACGTGAGGAATGTGTGTACCTTCAAAATATGGTGTCAAGGTTAGAGAGTCTATTTTGTAATTTTTGTCGATCATTCAACCATTAAGAAAAGGATTGTCAAGCCTATGAATTCCTCCAAGAAAGAACCATGGATACATACTTCATGAAAGGAGAAGAACCACGACCGAAGGAGAGACTACAACTGTAGTTTGTGAAGCAACAACCACAATTTGCTCTGCAACAACCATAATATAATAAGATGCAGTATAATTAATCATAGAAATAGTTCACGCAACTGCAATTGACTCAGCTGCAATATACTCAACCAGGGTATGCTCTACCACGACCTAATTAGTAGAAAAAACATTTTAATCAGCCACAATATAGTCTGCAAAGTGGATTCTGTGGATGTCAGAATGGAGGATTTGGTCAATGATGAGGTATAGGACGAGGTCATGGACCTTTACAATGTTATAATTGTGGTGTATTGGGCCATTATCAACAAGAATTCCCAAACCTTTAGTCGTAATGTACTTATTATACCATTTCATATCATATTGTTGAAGACTGTCCAAAACTAATCATGAAGTGGAAAGAAAAGAATGTCCCACCACCACTGAACCTAAACCAAAATGTGAACCAGAATATGAATCAAGCTATGAACCAACCTTGGAATCAGAATCAAGGACCAATTGTAGGAATTTTTTTGTGGAACCTAGGATTCAACCTGCACATGTTAGATTCATCACTCGGGGATGTGCGACAATGGGATATGATAGTCCAACTCTAAAATATCCAAGTGGAATCTCGTAAGAAGGTCTTATTCAATGTCGATGCAAAGAAGGAAAATTTCTTTGACACTCACGACATCCTAAGCATAAATATGGGTAATTTTCCTATCTATGAAATTCCACCTACTTTTGATTCAACATATGGGCTAGGAACATCATGGAGGATTGAAACCTTGTAAAATTTCCTAGAAATTTGTATGTTGCTATAAAAAGATCTGTATGCATTAGCAAAGGTTGCAAGGCTGGTAAGACATGAAGAGAAGGGGAAACAAGATCACAATGTGAATTCTCTACATAAGAGGAAGACCAGAATGGAAATCACGATCAACGCCCAGATTGGAGATTACGATGTCAAATCTGTCATATAGGATCTAGGATTCGACGTCAATATCTTGAAAAATTAGACATGGGAGAAAACGGGGAAACCTAAATTAGAATGGTCCCCTATACAATTGCTGTTGGAAAACCAAGCCAGGGTGTCTCCAATTGATTGGGTATCCCACTTGCTTGTCAAATTTGAAGGATTGAATACATATGGTGATTTTGACGTCATTGAGATAGTGGATTACAGTAGTTCCTATCCTACACTATTAGTGATCAGGTGGGAAAACAAAAATTTTATGGTGATCAATTTTAAGAAGAGAGTGATGAATTTTGAAAATTGTGACATGCACATCATTTTACCTTTCAATCCTAATGAGGGGTGAAGATATGTGGAACTAGTGAAAGACAAAGTTGTGAGAGGATGGAATCATTCCTACAACATATTTGAAGACTAAATCCATCCCACCGTAGACAGGGAGATAAGTTGGCGAAGATCCAGCTCCACATCATTGGATTGGGATGATAAATTAGAAAACTAGAAAATTCGATTACATGAAGTATCGATTCAGAAATGTGGGCGAATCACCTAATCCTTGCATTGGGTTGCAACGAAAACTATTGATTTGCCAACCTATGAAGGATTACTTAATTTGGATGAGTTTATCAATGACTTTGAATATAAATTATCTGAACTGCAATGGGTATTGGCATTGGATAACACACTAAAGGATACTCCGAGAAGATGGTGGGAGACACATAAAGATTCGATGAAAAATTGTCACTGCTGTTGCAGACTCATGGAGGTTCAATTCAGCTAGGTAGAGCAGTATCCAGGCATAAGGTACGATGGAAGAAACAATCCAAACGATCATTTGGTCGCATGTCAAAATGAATGGGTATCAAATCGCAAGGATGAATGGGCACATGGCTTTGTTCACACATTGGATGAAATACCAAGGAAATGGTATATTTCTACAGAGCTGGAAAGAGATATGAGAACCTAGGAAGATTTGACATTCGATTTTGCACACAATTTTAGTTTCACAAGTGCGTATTTGATTATACACAATGCACTATAACATATCAACAATATCATATTGGAATTAATTCTAGTATCATTTCTGACAAAATCACATCAAGAACGATCAACACAATTGATGATGGAATGTTATAATGTAATGGGAGAACAAGACATTGGGGATGATCCACACAACCTTGAGATTGAAGAATCAAAAGGTAGTTGAGATATTGCAGCTCCATTGAAACCGATGGATAAATTTCAACAACCAATCAAGAAGTGAAAGATCAACATTGGGATGATAGAAAATCCAAATTTTTCCAATGTCGAAGATTACTGGGATGAGGAAACTATGGCGAAGATTACCGTCTTATTGCATGAGTTCCACAATTTATTTCCAACTAAGTTTGCAGAGATGAAAGTGATTTCAAGCGACTTGGTAGAAATGAGAATTCCTCAAAAAATGGATGTAAAACCCATGAAACAACATCCATATCGATTAAATTTATGATAGAAAGAGCGACTAAAGGCTGAGATCGACATGATTCTAGATGTTGGAATCATCGAACCAATAGAGGAGTCAGAATGGATCGGTCCAATGGTAGTTTAAGAGAAGAAAATAGGCAAAGTCTATATCTATGTCGACCTTCGCAAGCTAAATGACGTGTTTCTACACGATCTGTTGCAAGCACCTTTTACGGATGAGGTTTTGCAAGGCGTTGGAGGACAAGTAGTGTATTCATTTACAAATGGGTTTTTTAGTTATCACCAGATCAAAATTGCGAAGGAAGATCGAAATAAAACCACTTTTGTCACAGGGTGGGGGTGTTTTCAGTCCACAATGATTCCATTTGATCTAAAAAATGCACCTATGATATTCTCACAAATAGTTGTTGCTACATTTAAGGAATTTCTTCATAAATTATTGGTCGTCTACATGGACGACTGGATAGTTGGCTCATCAAAGATCGCATTATGAACCTTTGACTACTGTTGGCAATATCTCAACAGTACCATATTATATTAAATATATGGAAGTGTATATTTTGTACTTTATTTGGGATTTTGTTGGGACACATTATCTTCAAGTAGGGTATGCTGGTTGATCCCACAAATATCACGAGAATTATCGATATCCCATCACCAAAAAATGTAAATCATTTAAGGGTGACATTAGCTCACACTGACTATTACCGCATGTTTATAAGAGGGTATGCGACAATTAAAATACCAATGGAGAAACTACTAAAAAAAGATCTGAAGTTCAAATGGAAAAACGAATGTAAAAAAGTATTGACATTCTCATTCAGAAGATGGCTGAAGCACCAATCTTAGTCTTTCTGGATTGGATGAAGCAGTTCCATGTCCATGTTTATACTTCATTAGTCACACTAGGATTCATTCTAACACAACCATGTGAAGGAGTGATTAATCACCCAATCGCATTCACAAGTAAGAACTTGTCTGATGTGGAAAGAAAATACATGACAACAGAAAGAGAATCCTTGGTGATGGTCTATTCTCTACAAACATTTATCCATTATCTACTGGGAGGACACTTCAAGATGCTTACTGATCATTTGACTTTAAAATACTTTTTCAACAAGCCTGTGTTGGAGGGAAGATCTATCAATGGTTACTACTCTTCCATGAATTTGATTTCAAGATCATTTTGAAATTGGGTCGATTGAATGTCGTACTTGATCATTTCTCAAGGATTGAGACAAGAAAAGAACGAATCGACATCTAGGATTTCTTCCCTGATGCACATATGTTTTTATGTTCTTATAAATAGGGAAAGCACTAGTCAATTTTACCTCTAGTTAGAAGAAGCAATTACCCATTCGAGGTGCATAGTTTATGCTCATTGCTAGACAACTCTACAAGATGGGGCTGGATGAGATTCTATGTTGGTATGTTCTACTACATGGCCAGGGAAGGGTGTTGGCTAAAGCAGATTATAGATTCATAGGAGGACAATGTTGAGGTCATGAAACTTCTAGAAAGATACTTGAAGCTAGCCTTTAGTGGCCAACTATGCAAAACAATGCTGTGGACTATGATAACGGATGTGACATTTTTCAATGAAAGGGGAAGCCATCATGAAGGGATGAGATTCCATTAGTACCTTAGGTAATGTTGTATCCATTCGATAAATGGGAAATTGATTTTGTGGGATACATCAATCCTCCGGGAAAGAGGACTGGTATGCGAAACATTATCACAATGACCTACTATTTGACTACATGGGAGGAAGCAACACTACTGACATATTGTATTGCTACAACTGCAACAAGGTTCCCATTCAATAATGCCGTTATTAAGTTTAGTTGTCCAAATATATTGATGAGAGACTAGGGGAGTCACTTCATCAATTTATCCATCATCACAATGACAGAGGAATTTAAGATTCAACACAAGAAGAGAAACCCCTATCACCAAGAAGCAAATGGAATAGTTGATGCATTTAACAAGGTGTTGGAGCATGCACTCACAAAAGTATGTAGCATAATCCACGATGATTTGGATTTGAATAATCCTACAATATTATAGGCATATTGAACAACCTATAAATTCTTGATGGGCATCCACCATTCAAGCTGGTCTATGGTCAAGAAGTGCTCAGGCCAATGGAATATATTGTTCTGAGGCTTCACATTGTAGCAATGATAGGTATGGATGATGAAGAATTGCTTAAAGAATGATTAACACAGTTGTTGCAACTAGAGGAAGATTGGTTCATCCTAGGATTTCACCAGCAAGTTGAAAAGGATCACCAAAAGGCATGGCATGATTGACATATCAAATCTAAATACTTCTGACGTGGGTTTATGCTTCTCCTTTACGATAACAATTTTGTAAAGCACTTGGGTATGTTACAAATGCATTTGCTAGGACCTTACGTAATTCATTTCATCATTGACAGAGGTGCAATACAGTTTCAACAGTTAGATGCCGCATTGTTCCCAAATATTCTGAATGATAGTTGGATAAAGCCCTCTCGACATAGCTAAGTGTGGCACAAGAATTAAGAATTCGTGCAGCTAATTTTAAAAAAAAAAAATGTAAGATATGCTGTAGAGGAGGTCATCGCTGCAGAAGCAGGTGACATCGAAAGAAAAGAGGCACAAGTCCCAATAGTGAAATAGTTTGGCGACATCCATTGGGATGTGATAAGGTCAAATCAGGAATTAAATGAAGTCGTTAATCCAGACGGGAGCTGACACAACTAGAGGGGATGCTCATTTATGAGGAATTAGACCATTGGATTTGTAGAATCGATGGTAGATATATTCGATCATTAGAGTATTTTTCCATTTTTCCATAATGAACCATTATGATAGTTGAGTGAAACAGAGTGACGATAATTAACAGAGCATAGTGAAGAGTGAGCAAGTGATGGATTTGCGGCAACGACTCAAGTAATTTTGAGTAGTTGCACCCATGACTCTCTGCCATCAAGAATGTTGATTGAGGAAGAAAGTCTAGTTCTTCAAGAATAACTTCTGAATATATTAAGGAAAAAAAGGGTCACAAATCATCCAAAGTCCCTAAACCGAAAGAAGAGATCCACATGAGGTTCGATGAGGACCGCAGAACTCAAAGTATAGGCTGAACCCTCAATGCGAGGGGGAGAGGATTCCACAGCCCAAAAGGAAGTAACTATTGATGATATCCCTGGGTATTTACCACCTAGAAAGGAAGAATCACCAATAGTGAAGCTATCCTAGAACCAATGGTATCCCATAAATATGTATGAGATGCCCGAAGGATTACACGTCGCCATGAGTATTGTGTTGAAATTGATGAAGACGAACTACAATGACCACAACATTTTGGTATACCCAGAATCTACAACAAAACCTTATGAGACACAAGCGCATGGCGATGGAGGCCTAGTTATTTGAATGCCATAGAACTGGGCTATGGGATTGCAATGTTCGTGGTTGTTAGGCCTCACACAAATGGCATATTTTGGTTGATCAACAGAGGCCAATGCATGTGTAGAGAATCTATTGGATTTCTTTCATAGACGATACATGTGGCTCAATACAAATATACCAGTGACGATCGAATTGATATCATAGATCACTGGGTTTCTGATGAAGGGTGTCAACTCGTCGCAATACTTCAAAGGAAAGGAGAAAATTAAGAGGATAGTTATGAAACTAAATAATAAGTACAACGTTGTTAGGGACAAATGTGCGTATGTTATCAAAACTATCAACAACAAAGTCATCTAAGCCGCATCCAAGTTGTTGGCTATGAATATGGTGAGAAAGAACTGACCCAATCAGTGCACTTCTAGCATATATGCATGCATGAAGCAGTGCACCGAAGGGGTCTAGATGAATTGGTCACTTTTTCTATTGAATCAACTAATGGAGGATGCAAGGATGGTCCAAGCAGGTATGAATCCATTTACGTATTCATGGTTTCTAATTTTAATCACATTGGTCGGGTGGATAGAACCCACGTATTACCAGGGAATTGAAGTAGAAGTCGCCCAAATATGCAAGGGAATGCGTTATCAAACCTTATGGTGGATTTATGTGAAGGATCGACTAATTGACCGTGCACCATTCAATTTTACCTGTATTGGGATGCACTATGGGATATAGTAGGTAACGTTTCGAGTCTCACTGAGGAGGTGACGAAAAAGTATAGACACATAGAGTGATTTGCAATGGGACCTCATGCAATACACATTCAAGCGCGACGTGATGGTGAGAAGAAATAGCTCACCACAATGTACAAAATGACGCATGTAGACATCGAGGAAATTATCGATGATTGGCCTATTGAATGGAAAGTGTTGGTTAACATAAAGGAGTTGTCAGGCATGACGGTAGGTCCACCATCTGACATGAGGGCAGAATAGGAGAAAGAAAAGGAGACCGACCAGGAGTGAAAATAAGAGTCATTCAAGACTCTATCAGATTCCAAGCTAGAGAGGAAATTCAAAGAAGGAAGGACCAAAAGAAGGTTCATGCAGGGCGAGAGAAGCAGCGGACCAAAAATGGCAGATGACCAGGCCAGTCGCATATTACATGTGATCACCAATGCGACCTCTAAGATCTAGGTGCAACTCAAGAAACAATCAACCAACTATTTCTATCATGTGAAGGGATTGCTAGAATCCTTGATGAACGCTATCCTAGAGAAGGTACCCCAGGTTGATGTATTGCAGTGAATAGTTGAGATCAACATGGGAAAAATGGTGCAGATTCCACAAATTCCATCGCAGGAATTGATTCAGGGAGTCAAGATGTTGATGCTTCCTTACAGTAGTTTGACATCATCAATATCAATGTCCATGAACTGCAAACAAACACACTTACGTGACTAAAGAAATCCACCAACAAGGAGATCATGAGTCGGGATGAAATTTTCTATGATAACCTGGTGAAGTCACAAGAGCAAGTCATCAAAGCGCAGGAGGAAATTGAGTGAATAAAGAAGGAGTATAAGGAAGATATCAGGTTTAAAGCAAAGTCCTTAGACAATCACGAGCACCTCGAAAAGGCCATTGCATTTGTATGTCAATAAATTCTCAACATCATCACATACATGTTTGCAGAATCCAAGATACTACTGTTACGGAGAGAAATTCCTATGGCTTGGGGTACCACAACAGACAGCTAGACTCCAGAAATCAATCTTTCCCAATATGCAGTAGAAATAAACAATCTAACACTAAAGGATCGAACTTCGTACCTTATTCCGGACGGTTGTAGTAGATCCCCGTTGAGCTTTCCAATATTCAGCTTGAATTGTTATAGCACGTCCTCAACAACAAGTAAACAATACAAGCATACTATATTTCATGGTGTTAGATCTATTCTAGCATATATAATCAATAATGTAAAAGCATTTGACATATTCCAATGGAAACGATATTCATTCAAATACACATTACTGGACAGGAAAAGATATTTCTATTAATAAGAATCAGAGATTACAAGTGACAACCTCTGACGGCACGTCTGCGAATCGAAGAAACTGAATCCCCCACTTGGGCCTCCACCACCTCAATCCTCCATCACTTCGATAGCAATCTTACTAAAAAAGGGCAAGCTTGGGAAGAACACAACAGTGCTCCAAGGGACAAAGGGATGCAGACTTAAGCATAAAGTTCTAGCAACAATGGACTATAATTTCGATGCTCTCAAGTTTCTCTTATATTTTCCCCCCGTCCTTTCAATGTATCAAGGGGTTCCTTATATAGATTTTCAAAGGGATATTGAAAGGTCGAATCCATGCGATCTCAAGGCATATGGAAGGCCATGAGTCATATGAGTCAGGTCCAAGTCAAGGAAAACTCCAAAATGTTTTGGACTATGCACACATCCTGATGTACGCGACTATCGAGGGAATACCCGCGTATGTACGCGGTTATCGGGGAAAAAGCCGCGTATATCAATATTCTAATGTTTTTAGGGATGATCAAGGTAATATCAAATGATATAAAGTGGTCCAAAGGGGCTAATGAGTCTGCAGTGGGACAAGGGGAGGCCATACAATGTATGATTCACCTAGTGGGGTGAAAATCGCTATAATAACTACGACTAGGACAAATTGTCGTAGATTTGAAGAACAAGAATGAGGAGATGCAAGAACGGGAAGTCCCCAATATATCACTGAAATAGGTTTCATAGAGAAAATTTAATATTGAAGATGCAGCTACCGAGATCGATGATTGTGAGAAAAGGGCCAAGGAAATGGAAGACACAACCACACAATTTTGGATGAGTATCATCGAGGATGAACAACTGCAACAACTCAGTGCACAACTTCATGACACGAAGGATAATCTAGAGGAAATAAATGAATCCTTGAAAATGATGCTCCCAATAGTGCAAGTCAGCAATGAAGCAGAGTTGAAGGCACTCTAGAAACGAGCCAGTCTAGCAACGAGCCAACAAAGCGCGGGAGAGGCGCCAACACTGAACCATGCAATTGGATGAATTCCAACACATCAGTGAGAATTTAACATTGAAGGATGTGAATTCTCTTGAAACAACTCATAAATTCCACAAACAAGTGGCATAGAAAATTGCAGAGCACCCAACTGAGTAAGAGATGGAATATTGCACAAAAATTAGCACATAGAATAATACTAGTGCTACACATAGAATAGTACAAAGAATGATTATTTCATCTAGTACTAAAAAGAAACATTTGACAATGTAGATCGCAAGAGTTATTGGAACTTCACGGAAAACATTGTACAAATATAACAAATTTTGATTACAAATAGATGCAAATGATGAGCTTTCTTATTGGTAAATTATTTGTATACAACCCTATAAAGATAGGCTCGTTGAAAGTGTTAACATTGTGATGTATAGATATTGGGTGGTGAATTATCTTGTTTCACCAAATGCAAAGGATGTGATACGATGAAGAATATATTGAAATTCATATGAAATCCATGCAAAACATATATTAGAGATGACTCAAATACAATTGTTCAATAAATTCAAAGATGAGCATAGAGAAGTGAATTTGTCAATCAATACATTTGTACAACATAATATATGGTATGTTAGTCCTATCATTATTCATGATACATGTTGTTTTCTTTATCATGTTGAATTTGAATTATATTATGACACATTCCTTCTGTTTGGTAAAACATTTTTTCCAATGTAATGTCCCCAAAAATTGAAAATAATTTTTATTTTAATAGGCTAGTGAAAACTACCCAAAAGGGATCATTAGTACTCATGTGGAAACATAGGTGCTTCTCATACTTTCGACCTCTTCAGATTTTGCCCACTGTCTTGTTAATCTCTTATCCATTCAGTGACTATTAGTTCATTTACTTCTTATGTCTTAATTCTGTTATTTAAGCTATTGATATATCTTAGTTATTACTGTCAGTGAATGAATGAGTTATATAGATCATTGTTTTTCTCCTGCACATGTATACTTTGTTTATTTAATAAAAAATAACTTAAATTTGTTGATGGGAACAAAGTGATGGAGTGGTGGGACTCATTCTCCCATGACAATATGAGAGGTAAGCTTATTCTTCGTTTTCCAGGCTTACTTAGTTCATTCAAACTAAGGCACCTTATTCATTGATTCACATGTTACTCTTGTGACATCAGGATTATTGGTTACTTGAAACAATTTAGTTCTTAGTTATACTTCCCGTTCCATCTTGCACTTTTGTTACTAATCTATTTTATGACTTAGGTACGCCCTATGTTTGCTAATTATATTTATTCATTAATCTACTAGATGCTTATGAATTATTTTATTGTCCCTACCATTATTATTGTCTATCTCTTGTTTAGTTACTTACTCGTTTCTTGTTTCTATTTTCCAGGTTTAACTTGGTTACAAGCTTGTAAACTTACGCTTGTTCTTCCTAGCGAGGGCATCATGGCATACTATGTTTTCCATGATTCCTAAATGCTACAAACCTAGAATACGACTTAAGGGCATATGCTACCTATATGAACTATCATAAAGGGCATGTGATAATACTATAAGCTTGTTGCTAAGGGGAAGACATTGTGACACTATATGATAGTGTTAAAGGGCTATGCATATCATAAGGTTGGGACTATGGTATACATTCCATGTCACTAGCATTGAGCCTGCGTTGACATTTATTGGGTGGCAAAACCATACTATATATGGTTTAACATATGGCTTGGTTGATATAATGTTGATCCATAAACTTATGGTTGGGGATTATGGAGGCGTTAATGGCCATCAACTAGTGCTATTAATGCCATCGAGGTTTGTGAAAACCCTTGGCAAAGGACATGGCATTCACTATTTGTGTATTATGGTTTTGGCATTTTGGTATAGTGTGGCCTCTACACATTTGGAGAAGGGAGATGACCCCATTGATTCACATGTAAGCTCGACCGACTCTGTGTAAAATGAATTGCTTCGTTTGTGTTTCTCCATGGCATAGTCATGCTTCTGATGCCATCATGGAATTGTTGCAGGTGGAGATGAAGGCACTCTAGGGTTTGCACAGGGTTACACTGTCGAGTTGGGATTTCTTCTTTATTGCCATGGTAAGCCTGCTACCAATATTTACTTCCCTCCTCTCGCTCTGGGCATTCCTGAATTGGGATTCTTTACTGGGTTTGGGTTTCAATGGTACTAGTTGATTTTTCCTTCGGGGTTTAAGATGTAGATTACTTTTCTTTTAAATGGACTCTTGTTGAGAGGTTTGGCAATTGTTTGGGCTGTGGCTGCACCATTACTTGTAATGGGCCATAGCTCTTAGTTTGCCACTTTAACATTTTAATACTTTGATTGTTTGTAAAGAGGATTCCTACCTCACTATGTAATTACACTACGTGTTGGTTTTTAATATGAAGATTGTAATGTTTTGGTATGAAAATCCTACGATTTCATTCAACATTCATAATGGATTAATTGTGTAACAGAATTTGGGACTGTGTAGCTAAATTGGTATTGCGTTTTAACATGTGGACTTTACTGGGTTCGTTTGTGGCCTTACAACCTATAGAAATTTACTCTGTGTATAAATATTGTTTTGGGTTATGTCCATATGCACAACACTCTGTTTGTTTGGTTTGTATGTTGAGTAGGGAAAGCTTCTAGAGCTTGGGGCATTTATGCCATGGGTTGCACCATTGTAGCAATAGTGTCACAGCCCATTGGCTTGCCACCACATGCTCTGTGCTAACGTATACATGAGTCTACATTTTTAACAGAGTATTGTATTCTTAGTTTTGTATTGGCTTAGCATGTGTGCAGGCCATGGAATGAATGGAATGTGCCTCTCCCAATGACTGTGATAGATTTTAGTTGGCATTTAAAATGTAAATTGTTTACTTGGAAAGAAATAGGGCTGTAACAGCCTGGTGTTATGACAACCCACGATATTGATTTGGTTTATTAGCATGACTATGTGATTATATTGGAACTTAGTCGAGGCCATAGCTAGGGTCTTTACGACATCACTGTTAGTGTATGCGTTGTTTGGTTAAAGGATTGTGGTGTAGCTTTAAAAGTGTAGTATGCACATATTAGATGTATAGCAAGGGTTGTATAGAGATGGTTATGTGATTGCTTACTGCTTGAGTATAAAATTCTTATGTTTTTATTAATGTTATTGTCTTGATTCTGGACATCTATAGGATTCGATGTCACGACCTCTTGTTGCAAAAATGCGTTTTAGTTGTTTAAATGTTTAACATGATACATTTGGTTATGTGTAGATTTTAAATGTGACCTTTAACACCCTTTATGTTTTTATAATGGATGACTGTAATAATAGTGCTATGAATTAAACATTTGAGATATGTAAATAAATGTAATTTGGCCCACATATTTTATATAATAAGATAGAGGTTTGATCTTGGACCACATGGATGGTCACGATGCCTTCTCTGTTTGGTTAATTATGATTATGTTTATTAAAATGGAATGTTATGATATTTAATTTGTTTTTTTTTACTTGATTATGTAGAGCAGACCTTAGAATCTCTTCAATAGTTTGTTAGCTTGTTTATTATATGAATTCTGTTTCTAGTAGATCTAGTTTAAATTATAAACTTGTATTAGTTAACATAACCAATATTTTAATTAAATTCTACTCAATTAGTTTTGTTGAGAATTAGGGCAAGCCTTTGCTAACAAATGGAATATGTTAGTAGAGTATTAAATATAGAGAGAAAGGTAAAAAAATAATACTAAGATCAAAACCTAGTTAATATAGGAATATTTATGAAAGATGCAACCCTAAACATAAACAACATATGATAAAAATTCTCGAGCCTATGATTAGTAATTTGCAGATACAAACCCTAGCAGATTGTTAACCCTAAAGCTAAACCATTAGGGTTTAGAAATTATATTGTAGCCATTACTTAACATAAACAGTATTGAAACTTTGGGAAGAAAGAGAATAGGCCTTCAATGGTTTCATACATGAATCTGAAGCTTTGTCAATGGCTGCACCTGCACATTTAAATAACCAGCATTAACAATTCAATGCAGATATGACATCTGTTTGATGACCAAATCACTTGGGAACTGCCACGTTCCTCCAAACCATGACCCGAAACCATTCTTGGTTCTAATCTGGATCCCCTCGAGCTGGACTCCAACATGAAAGTATATTAGAGCTCCTAAGGTAGGGCTTCCCAACTGGTAATCACTTGTGAATCAATCCTCTTTTTCTTATAGGAAAAATTCTCCAAGAAAAAACACTTGGGAGTAGAACAAGCAGAATAATAATTCCCCTAGATGAAAAATCAGAACTCCCAAGTGTTAGATATTTAGACACTTAAGAGTTAGTTAATATCAACTTGTGTAATATATCCGTTAGGTAAAAGTGTGTTTCTTTAGTATGCATTAGTATGCATTTGTAAATATTCTAATCCGACGGTCACGATATGTTCTAGACATAGAGTGATCCGACGGTTCAACTTCTCTTAGATCATACCTACCATTGATCCGTGGCTTAACACTCGATTGGTCTATGATCTCTATTTAAAGAGCATAGAGGGTCCTTGGCTAGTTGATAAATTATGAGAACCTCATGTAACTTTCTTTCTTTTGCATAATAAATTGCTCCAAGTAGCTATTTAGCTGGGGCTGTGGACTGTTTCCCTCTCGAGGGTTTTAACCACGTGACAAACATTGGTGTATTGATCTGTGATCTGTTTGTGTGAAGAGGTTGTTCTTGGTGTTCGGTCCTTTGGGAGTACCATGTGTACCCTAACATGGTATTGGAGCATAGGTCTCAGGTTCAATTCCCTTGAGCTACGCCGAAGGTGGGGTGTTGGCGTATTGGGTACCTCCACATGGTATAACTGCCGCACCTCTGGGAATATAAAAATAAGTGGTTTAACTGCCACTCCTGGTGATTGGGCTTATACTGGGTTTCAAATTTTTACCAACATCTACAGGTTTTGGTGTAACGTCAAACCTTACATGGTATCAGAGATTTTATGAAGAGTCGCTTTCGGTTTTGATCAAGATATGGAACCGCTGTTGTCGAAACTTTGAAAGGGTTTCTTATTTTTGATTTTATGTGTATTTGTGGCCTATGAGAGCTATTCCATTTCATCTAGAGTGTTGTTTCCATTGGGAAATAGTTTTCGTTTCACCAAAAACCGTTTCCATTTGCTCCAGAAACACCCATTTAGGAAAATTTGAAGAAAAAGAAAGCAAGCACGGAAAACGAGAGATAAGAGTAATAAAAAATTAAAAATTAAGAAAAAACCCCTTCCTCTTTCCATAGTTTTATGTACCTTTTAAACTTAGCTCACTTGGTCCAAAGTTTCTTTACACCTTGATAAGTCTTCAGTTCAAGTCTTATCAAGCTACTTTTTAGTGCATGCATTTTCTATTTTCAAGTTACTTTATTGTAAAAGTGCATCTCACATAAATAAAATAAAATAAAAGTGAGTCACTTAAGTCTTTTAATTTATTGCCGCACTATTTAAAAGTCACATTATTGGAAAAGTGAACATCACTTATTCTACAAAAGTGATTCACTTCAAAGCAATTTTATTGTAAAAGTGATTGTCAAAGGTTGATTTTGGGAAGAGGGGAATTCCTTTTTTTAGTTGGTCAAGTTAATATTTGCCACGTCACTATTGGGGACATCTTCAACATTTTCTTTGATCAAGCATAACTTCATCATCCAGAATCCATTTTAAGTGCCATTTTTTTAAAACTGCATATTTTTTCGAGCTCTTTGCATCCAAAGAGTTAATTTCTGTTCTTTCATCCATTATTTTATAGTATGGCTTCCCCTTGTGATATTATACTTACAAGTTCTACCTATTTCTCATGGAAATATCGTATGGAGGATGTCCTACGAAGTAGGGGACTTTTCGGGATAGCCTCAGGGAAAGAAACAGAACCCACTGATGATGATAAGAAAATTAAATGGGAAAATAGATGTGATGAAGCTCGTGGATTGATTGGGATGTCAATCTCTATTGATTTGTGATTCCACATATCTAGCATTGATGAACCTGATAAAGCTTGGGAAAAGTTGGATTCTGTGTTTGGTAAACACAATGAAATTCAGGGTCATCAACTTGAGAATGAGTTGCTTTCCTTGAATCCAAATGAATTTTCATTCATTCAATACTATTTATCTAAGTATAAAACTCTTAGACTCTTATGTGTAGAATGCAAGATTAAGAAAGAAGAAAAACAATGTATTTATCATATTCTTTCCAAACTTGGACTTGTATATTCTATTTTTGTATCTACATTCTACTCCATGAAAGAATCCTTGACTGCAGCTAGCTATCAAGAGCCTAGCCTTGAATCCTTTTGTGATTCCTTAATTAGAGAGCAATATAAGCTCGTTCATCTTGGAATAATTAACAATGCAGATACATTTGGGAAAGCCTTATTATCCCAATAGAAAGAAAAGTCCAAGCCTCCCAAGAAACAGAATTTTCACAATAATAAGCAAAACAAAAAGGGTCCCAAACCCTCTCAGTCAGCTCCTCCTTTAAAAAATGACAAAGGATCCAAGAAAAAAGGAAAGAAGACTGAGCTTCATTGCAATTTTTGTGGGAAAGATAATCATGATGAATCTAAATGTTTTAAGAAGATGGCAGCCTTAGAAGCAGCAATGAAGAAGCACCGCATCATCCTAGATTTGTCTTCAGAATCTACCTCTCATGGACATGCACTTTGTGCTTCTAGTTACTCTTATACTGCATCTTCTTCTTCTACTTCAACAAGGGCCTTGTAGGCGAGGAACATGTTAAATACTTCACTCTTAATTTTTAGGAAGTAAACCCAAGTGCATCTGGAGTAGTCATCAATGAAAGTTAAGAAATATTTGAAACCAGAAAAGGAAGTAGATGGAAGAGGGCCACACAATTCACTATGCACAAGCTCCAAGGGAACCGAGGCGTGCACTATGTTCCTCGCCTACTTCCAAGAATCATGATCCAGAAACTTTTGCAGAAGCTTCAGTACATCCAGATTGGGATGCAGCTATGGATGAAGAATATCATTCCTTAATGGCAAACGATACTTGGGATCTTGTTCCTCTTCCAAAAGGAAGAAAACTTGTCAGATGTAAATGGGTCTATAGAACTAAGTATGCATCAGATGGAAGTGTTGAAAGACTTAAGGAAAGGCTATTTTCCAAAGGTTTTTCCCAAGTTGAAGGGATTGACTACAATGAAACCTTTTCCCCTGTAGCAAAAATGAACTCCATCCACCTTGTTCATTCCCTTGCAGCCTTACATAACTAGGAATTCCATCAAATGGATGTCAAGTCTACCTTCTTACATGGTGATTTACATGAAGAAATTTACATGGAACAACCTCGTGGATATGTTCAGAATAAATCTAGACTTGTTTATCTCCTTAAGAAATCCTTATATGGCCTTAAGCAAGATCCTAGAGCTTGGTATGCCAAAATGGATAGATTTCTCCTTGACATTGGTTTTTCTAGATGTCATTCTAACCCTAATGTCTATACCAAGAAAGTAGGAAACCATCTCATCATACTTGTTCTTTATGTTGATGATCTTATCCTTACTGGTAGTGACCCTAAACTTATAACCCATGTGAAATCCAGTCTTAAGAAAACTTTTGAAATGTCAGACATAGGACATTTGCATTATTTTCTTGGTCTCCAAGTCTTGCAAACCAAAGAAGGAATCTTTCTTTCCTAGTCTAAGTATGCTTGTGACCTTCTTCATTGCTTCCACATGGAATATTGTAAACCAGCCCCTTCTCCCTTCCAGTCTGGAGTCAAACTTTCTGCCACTTGTACTTGCCCTGAAGTAGATGCCACTTTGTATCATCAACTTGTTGGTAGTCTTTTATACTTGACTCATTCCTATCCTGACCTTTCCTTTGCCATTGGTCGTGTTGCCCGTTATATGCAAACTCCTCATGAAAGTCACTAGAAAGCAGCCAAAAGAATACTTCGATATATTTGAGGTACAATTCAATTTGGGATTCATTACAGTATAGGGGGGGAACCTTTGTTGGTTGGTTTGACTGATTCAGATTGGGCCGTCGATCTTGATGATCGAAAGTCTACTGTAGGTTATGTTTTCAGTCTGGGATATAGACCTGTCACTTGGGATTGTAAGAAACAAGAAGCTCTTGCTCTTTGTTCAGCAGAAGCAGAATATTGAGCCACAGTTAATGCCAATCAGGAAGCTTTATGGCTTCGACAGATCCTTTCAGAGTTTGGATTTGAGCAGCAGTAGCCTACTCCACTTTGGTGCAAAAATCAAAGTGCCATCAAGCTTTCCAAACATATAGTTCTACATCAGTGCAGCAAACACAATGAGCTACACATTCACTTCATCAGAAATCTTGTTCATGATCATGTTATTGAAGTGTTCTATTTCCCTACAGATGATCAAGTTGCAAACATCTTCACCAAGTCTCTTACAAATGCGAAGTTTTCTAAACTTCGGTCTATGTTAGGAGTTCAGGAATGTGTCCTTAAGGGGGGATAGGCTCTAATGCCTCCTTCCTTCTCCTAATAGTGTCACTTTTGTAAATCCTTCAATCCTATCCCAAGTTGTTCTTAAGGGGGGACGTTAGGATATTTAGACACTTAGGAGTTATTTAAGATCAATTTGTGTAATATATCTGCTAGGTAAAAGTGTGTTTCTTTAGTATGCATTAGTATGCATTTGTAAATATTCTAATCCGATGGTCATGATATGTTCTAGACATAGAGTGATCTGATGGTTCAACTTCTCTTAGATCATACCTACCATTGATCCGTGGCTTAACACCTGATTGGTCTATGATCTCTATTTAAAGAGCATAGAGGGTCCTTGGCTAGTTGATCGATTATGAGAAGCTCATGCAACTTTTTTTATTTTGCATAATAAATTGCTCCAAGTAGCTATTTGGCTTGGTCGATGGACTATTTCCCTCTCGAGGGTTTTAACCACGTGACAAACATTGGTGTATTGATCTATCATCTGTTTGTGTGAAGTGGTTGTTCTTGGTGTTCAATCCTTTGGGAGTACCCTGTGTACCCTAACATGGTATCGGAGCATAGGTCTCAGGTTCAATTCCCCTAATCTACGCTGGAGGCGGGCTGTTGGAGTATCAAGTACCTCCACATGGTATAACCTCCACACCTCTAGGAATATAAAAAAAGTGGTTTAACCGCCACTCCTGGTGATTGGGCTTGTGTTGGGTTTCAAATGTTTACCAACATATTTGGCCTGCGATCCTGATTCGGTGATTGTGCCTTCTTCTTCTTCTTCTTCCAGCGTCCTTGACAGGTTTCCAACTCCAGTTTCTAATGATGACAATGAGGATGAAAATCCACCTCCACCTGGTCATGTTCCTCCAATTGCACCAGAAACAATACTTCCTCGATGGGTCCGTTCAACATGTGAAATAGCTGGTGATCTTGCCGATGATCCTAGAGATCAACGTCGAACACGTTCTCAGTTTCAGCGAGCCTCTTCTCTTTTGTCTCAAGTTTATGAGAATCATGATCCAGAAACTTTTGCAGAAGCTTCAGGAAATCCAGATTGGGATGCAGCTATGGATGAAGAATATCATTCCTTAATGGCGAATGATACTTGGGATCTTGTTCCTCTTCCAAAAGGAAGAAAACTTGTTAGATGTAAATGGGTCTATAGAACTAAGTATGCATGAGATGGAAGTGTTGAAAGACTTAAGGCAAGGCTATTTGCCAAAGGTTTTTCCCAAGTTGAAGGGATTGACTACAATGAAACCTTTGCCCCTGTAGCAAAAATGAACTCCATCCGCCTTGTTCTTTCCCTTGCAGCCTTACATAACTGGGAAGTCCATCAAATGGATGTCAAGTCTGCCTTCTTACATGGTGATTTACATGAGCTTGGCTTGAGTCTTTATAGGAATACTTTTGAGTCAAAGGGGAAGTTAAATCAAGAAATCCTTGATTTCTTGATTTAACCCTTTTTAATTTTACTGGGATAATTTTCAATTCTTAGCCTAGAAAATTTTAACTAGTTCCTAGTTAGTCTTTCATAGTTATTTCACTATT
This sequence comes from Pseudotsuga menziesii, assembly GCA_001517045.1. NCBI lineage: Eukaryota > Viridiplantae > Streptophyta > Pinopsida > Pinales > Pinaceae > Pseudotsuga > Pseudotsuga menziesii. The sequence continues at coordinate 93,543 of LPNX010148619.1, read as the reverse complement.
TATTAATCTTTTAATAATAAATAATAATTGGTGGAGCTTCTCTTCTTTCTTTATTCATTTATATAATTAATCATAATCAATTCTTTATACACACTATGTATAAAATACATAATATTAAAATACTATGTTAACATTTGTCTTTGGGCATCATGTATCATGATCCCTAGACTTAACGACACTTTCTTATGAAGGTCAAGTAGATATATTGATAATGTTTACTAGGATAGGAAACTCTAAACATCCTTGCATGTTGGATTTCCCTTGTATAACAAGGTAGTTCTTCAATACTTGATGAGAATACAGAAATTTGAAATATCATTTAATCATTTAAAAATAAGTATGATGATGATCAATATTTTTCTCGAGCCGTTTTCGCTCAGAAGTTATTAAATTCTTTTCAGTAACCCCTAGCGCTTACCAAATCCCATACTCAATTCCTATAGCAGGCAGTTACAAACACAGTGCAATTCCAGAGCTTTTGCTCAACACTAAATGCTAGGATGTACTTGTACGATACACCTAGGGATACAATGGCCAAAGATTTGATGCTCCACAGCTTATGCTCAACTTCAACATGGAATGCTCCAGGGCCTATGCCCAAGATTTTCAATTATATTTTCATATGTTCCAGAGCTTTATACTCAACACAAATGTAAGTTCTCATGTGCTCCAAAGCCTCTTGCTCAACAGAAAATATCTCATCGATCATGCGCTTCAGGGTACATGCCCCACACAAACATTTTATCAATCATGTGCTTCAGGGTCCATGCCCAACACAAAACATATATATACCTATATATCATCAACAATTGGCTTATGCCCAATATACAAAACAAATCATCATGTTCATATGCAGTGGGGTCTTTGAGCCAATATAAAATAAAACATCAATATAATCATCATGGTCAATAGGCTCATGCCTATAAATGGTAGGTCCAAAATTTGGGATATTATATCCAAATTGAACTCCTTCCAAAATTCGTACTTTTATATATCAAATTCTATGTGAAAGAGATAGTCACGAGATATTTTACAACAAAATATTTATCGGTGGAAACAAATGTGATCATTTTGGAAATATAGCTTTTGAGTCATTGTCAAATATAACAGTTGATTGGAAGAGATATGAATATGTCACTTATTTCCACAATTATACAAGTTCTACAAATGCTCTTTCCAAAAGGATTGATTTACAGGGAGATAAAATGAGTGTTACCAAGTGTTTGAAGAAGTTTGAAAAAGAAATTTATAAATACATCAAACATTCACGTAGATCACAATGGAAAGACATAAATTTCAAACAATGATGCAACATTTTACCTATAAGGACTATTTTTTCTATGGTTGATTTTGCAAAGAATTACACATTTGAAGCACAAAGAGAAATACAAAGTGAATATTATCATTCGACCAAGCTTCTATATTTTTCCATGTTCTATATAGACATGATCAACACAATGTTGATGATATAGAAAGCGCAAACGATAATTGACATGTAATAGAAGAATATCATTTCTATATCAATGATGAATGTACACATGATACATATTATGTACAACATTGTTTTGATATTATTTATGGTTCATTGAAAACACATGGACTTGTAATGAATGAACTTTAGATGTGGTCAGATGGATGTGTAGGGAAATTTGAATGTTCACGATCATTCTTCTCGATATGTTACCTTCATAAAAAGAAATATTAAACATCATTGGAATTTATTTTAAATTGGTCATGGAAAAGGAGAGCACGATGGTGCAGGGGCATATGTAAAATGACCACTTCGAAGGCATCCAATGAACCTTTATGTCGATCGATTTGTGTGTGCTAATAAAGTTGTTAAATCGTGTCATGTAAATATTAGCCATGAATGCAATCGACAATCAAAGAATGTGTGTAGGTTTGAACTTTGTTTTCGAAACAATTTTTTTTAACTTTGAATGACTTTAACATGTACATCTAGTAACAATTTACTCACATGTACATAAATTTTTTATGTTGGACATGTTTTTTTGGCATATAGGAATCTAAGATGTAGACAAATCAATCTCATATGATTCTACCACCATTCATGGGACTAGATATTTATACTTATTCAAAACAAAAACTTTCCAAAATGTGTTTTCATTTGATAGTAGGAAGCTAACAAGATTTTGTCCTATTTGCATGGAGGACACATAAACAATAGAAATTTGTGAAAATGTCGATGAAAAATATGTTAAACCTTGGAGACACAATGAAATTAATCAAAAAAGGAAAATTCCACTCCCAAACTCTCAGGAGTTTGAATCAAAGGACATTGCAATATGAATTGATGGTGATATAATTTTTAATCTTGTTAAAGAAGGTAACTTCATGTACACTTGCATAAATGCCATTTTTATTTTAAATATTTTTTACTTGAACGTCAAACATATATCTAGTATATGTACATGTGTGTATTATATATATATATATGTGTGTGTGTGTGTGTGTGTGTGTGTGTGTGTGTGTGTGTGTGTGTGTGAAAGTTGTTTAATAATTAAGATGAATTTGACAAATTCAATGTTCTTATTTATGTACAGGAGATGTATTTGTTGTGGTTGCACCCATAGACAACAATGAAAACATTAGATATTATTTGAGGAGATGCACAGGGAGAAATATGAAATTATTGGAGGACTATGATCATGATCTAGCTGCGTCAATATAATGAATATGTTTCAGATCTAGCTCACCTTCACCATTTAGCTAAGTAATAAACTTCCAAAGTGTTACTCACACACACACACACTAAATTTTCATGTCTAAGACATGTGACAAATGTGACCCATGAGTAGAAAGAAACTCTCCATACATATATCATATTGTATATCTAAGTGTGTTATTTAATTATTCAAGTTAGGAGAATATTTATAAACATAAACGACATAGTCTAAACATGCTACCGTTTGTATCATTTTATGCCACATTTTCCCAACCACTTTTATGAATATCCTAACATCAATAATTGATGGAATTACAAATATTAAGTGTTGAGATTGTACAATCCAAGTGAATTTGGTGCATGTGATATATCTAAATCGATTTATGCATTCAAATACGCAATTTTAGCAATAAAAATTTGAAATTTTATCAAAGGAATGTAGTGATAATAGATGAAATTTTCCAAAGATTATAAGACCTATAGTACTTGTAAACTAAGAGAATGGATTTTTAAATGAATGTTTCATACTATTATAATAGTTTCCAAGATTTTGTAAATGGGAAAACAAGCTAAATGGTTTCATTAAGAAAAAAATCTATATCATTAAACACACTTTGATAAGTAAACATGATCATAGCTATCACATCCTATGAAACTCTTTGTTACTAACAAGTGCTAAATGAGATAACCTAAGCTATGCAACTCATTTTATTATGTTAATCCCATTCAATGAAACCTAAAACTCTAGAGAAGTGGACTATTTGAAATTATGGGTAATTTATCATTGATGAATAATGTTCACTATACATGCATCATGGTAAATTAATTTTACAATATTATTTGATTTTGAAACACCACATATATTCAAATAAAGAGAAAATAACTCTTAATCAATACGTTATAAAATAACAATTATTGAATATAGGAAACACACCACAAAATTTGAATCCTTTTTCTAATCTAACTTTGTAACTCCCTTCAGAAAATAAACGCTTACTGAATGATGATTATGGGAATAGCCCCACTCCAAAGTGTACTCGAGAAACCTATTCATAGAAAGTAGAATCCCTACCGAGCGATATTGTGAAATGTTTATTTCATAAATTTAATTGGATTCTTGCAATCTCCTCACGTACTTAATGAAGAAAAGGAGAGTTGTAAATGAATGGTAATTAAAACAAAAACCATGAGGCGGCAATGTCTTTGCAGCTGTTTTTGTTATTATATATGTGAAAAATTAATTAATCATAATATAAATAATCCAAATAGATCAACTTATAAATTTAGTTGATAATTTTTTTTTAAAGCAAATAACTGTCATCACAGTCAAGTTCATTGAAAAAAATGCCCATACTTTACAGAATGAAGGACTGCGCTACACGTGTAAAATGCAGGACTGCGCTACACTTCTTTTTTGCTGTAATTAGTTTTAGAATGTAAGAAGCTAAAACAGATATCTAGGAACAAATAGATACAATTAACAAAATGGAGGAGTGCTCTATAGTTCTTTTTAGCTACAATTTATTTAAAAATGTTCAAATGGATATGTGGTTGGAAAAGTTAAATGTTAGAAAGATCAACAAATAAAATATGAAAACAATAACAAAAAATTTTCAATCGACCGTATGTTTAACTTAAACAATTCCTTATCCATAAATTACGACGGAGTAAATGTAAAGGACTACATATTGTTATAAGCACCTCCTAATAAACATGAACAATAAATATAGATATCCATAAAAAAATACACAAAGGTCTCTAGTAAGAAATTATTAACATCACTAACTTAGAACTCTTATAGCCTGAACAAATAGTTATTGCGGTGTGGCAGATCCAAACCTTCCCAACCTGAAAAAAATCAACCTGTAGCTAAAAAGTCAAACACGGTTGAAGTCGATTGTAACCTATTCGGATAGAGTCTACGAAAACACAATACAGGCACTCTTGAAACAAAAACACCGAAGCTCAAGAACAACGCCAAAGGCTAGCGAACGCTGCAGATGTGGATGAATTAAAAAGTTGAAACCCCGACGCAAACAATAAGTAAAGCTCTTGGTAGCTTTTGCTCGTTCACCAAGGATGCAATGCTTAATGCTTCCAACGACAAGCTTGGACATGAAGAGAATCCACAACAAATATTTCCAAAAATGTGAAAAGAAGCGCCATGCTGTGCACTAGCAAGTGCACATTGAAGTCTAGAATTAAGACTCTAATTCCCTAGAACAATATTTGCATATCAAGCTTTAATTGCAGCACGCTTTAAATAAATAAATAAAAGGTCGATGTTGTTGAGCAAAAGAATCTTGCATTTAAATACCATGGACCATAACTATTACCTAATGGAGCTATGGGAATTTGAATCCATGCCTCTGTGTAGAGCTCGGAGATGAAAAGAATCTTGCATTTAAATACCATGGACCATAAATATTACCTAATGGAGCTATGGGAATTTGAATCCATGCCTCTGTGTAGAGCTCGGAGATGTAACTAGAGTACTAAATTCTTATACCGCTGCACTTTACACACTATAAACTTAACAAGTGCCCTCTTTTTTACTTCTTTAATTTTAACGTCTTGATGCCCGAAAATTCCCAAGCACAAAAAGTAGGGATTCTCCTCCCAATTAAATCGTCTACCCTTTCCCAATTGAATCGTCTACCCCTTTGATGTGGGGAATCTATCAGTTTTAATGGTTAAGTTGTTTTAAAATATTTATGGGACGGCTGGGTTCACTATTTATGTGATTTTTTTTTAAAAGATGAAATGCAAGTGCCCAAATTAAATGCATTTAATCCACAGTAACCTCAATAGTGGTTTGCAAGTTTTTACCTCTAGTCTTACCTTATCAATTATTTATTTGATCTAATATTAAAGTCATTTCTATCTACTTCCTATCTCTACTTATATTACAATTAGAATTGGTCATCTAGTGACCTTTTGTTTACCGTGACCTTAGGGATCCAAAATCTGTCATCTAGTGCTTTACATAGGAAGATGCCAAATATTCTATAAAAGTCAAAATTTTAGGTGGGCCCTACCATGATGGAAACATATGTTAGCTATGCTTTAGCCTCCTGAGCAATGGTTTTGTACTTTATTGGCTCTAGTACGTGTATGGTAACTTCATGTATTGACAGTTGTGTCTCTATACGTGCCACTTCTTCTCGTGCTGCCTTACACATGTTTTCTAAGAGGTAGGCATTGATAGAAGCTTTCTTGACAAATTATTGAATGCTTATTGAGTGAAGGTTTCCATTTTTCTGATGTATTCTACGTCTTCTTGCAACCTGTTCTGCAATTGTGCCACACGTTGGTCTTTGTATGGAAGGTCGGTGGTCTTCAGAACCAAAGGTTACTGGCACCTTTCATGGACTTGATGTATCTTCTTATAAAACTCCTTGCATTTTTCCACAGTTTTGGAAATCTCATTGCGTAGCCTTCGAGAATCTTTCCTACAAAACTCTAGAAGTGTCATTTTTTATTTTATGCCCTCTGTTGTCTTTTGAGCAAGATGTTCAGGAAACTTTGAATTAGTTTCTAGCCAAGTCAATTGGCTTTTGACCTTCTCTCTAACCTCCACCAATCCTTTTCTGAAATCCATGGATTCTATTGCGATGACCCTTAGTCTTGTGATTATCAACCTCACTTTGTATATTTCACCTGTAAGGTTCACCTGAGCATGATGCATCTGTCCTTGGATTTTGTAGGCCTGGTCATAGAAAGGAGTAATGTCCTGTCTTCTTGTATCAGTTAGATCCAGTTATTTCCTTAAATATTCCTTTTGCTTAGCCAATTCTTTCACCTGAGTTTTCAAATCTACTATTTCTTGGTTCGCAACTATCTCTTTGGATTCTAGTTGTGATATTCAGGCTTCGAAATAATTCCCCTCTCCTTCCATGATTACTAACTATACATTCAATGCCTCCTTTTTTGTCTCCATAACCTGGTATTTGCTTAGTAGTCTCTCTTTTCTGGAGAGAATGGCATCATGCTTCCTCTTTAGCTCTATGCCTTCTCCTCTTAATTTTACCTGATTATCCTTTAGCTTAACCATATTTTCTTTGTTACACTCCACATCATCTGTCACTTGATCAAGATTATCAACGATGGCCTATGTAGATGCTACGTTCACTGAGGCCATTAATTTTGGGTCCTTGTGGGTACTCTCCATTATAGTATTCCCAGTGGCAGTGACTACATGAGCTTGTGTGCTCATCTTTAACTTTTTTTCTGACCTCCTCATGATGTTGTTTCTTTATTTCTCAAATATTATAGCGTCTAAGCGAGCTAATGTGTGCTTCTTTGATGGGGTGAATGGGGTGATCCTAAGATCCCCAAAAGGAATGTGACCACTAGTCGTTGTTTCACTTTATGGGTTAGGAGGTTTTGTCTCCATTGACTCATTCTGGGTTTCTTCTTGGCCTAGAGCTTCCCTGATCCTCTCTTCCTCCTCCTTTCTTCTAATTTATTATATCGCTTCCTCGGCTTGTTTTCGTTCTCTTTCTTCATTTCCCTTCCTTAATATTTGCTCTTCTTGTTTTGTGTGTGATTCTTCTTCTTCACTCTTCTCGACTTCTTATTTATTTTTTTCTCACTTTCTTCCTATTGCAACTTTAAGGTTTCTTCTTTATGTTTTTGTAGCTTCATCTCTGTTGTAGTGCCACCATCTTTTCTCCCCTTGGTACCACTTTTCTGAGTAAAACTCTTGTTTAACTCAGTCAAATTATTATCTCTTATGAATACTTCTTCATCTTTGTTTAAGAAGTCTGCATATTCAAAATGTATTTTTATTGTCACGCAATGTTCAACGACCTTCCCTCTACTGTCATTTCTTTGAAAACTTTTTTCTCCAAAGTGGAACTTTTTGAGTTCCTTTACAAAATATCCAACTCCATTTACCTTAGAAAAATTATATCCTCCAATACAGAAAGGTAGTGGAGGAAAGCTTACTTTCTTCATATCATCTAAGAAACTACCAACCCCATTTAAGAAGACTTTCCTAAGAGGCTCTTTGTGGACTACAAAGTCTGTGACATATCTTCGCAGAAGGGGCGGAGCTCTAGAACATCCATACATCCTAATGTAGGTGCCCTCCTATGAGAAGTAATAATATCCATACTCTCTTATGACTTCCATTGCATTGTCGGATAAGCATTTTGGTTCATTTAGTAATATTATCTAGTGAAGGGGAATAAGAAACTCTTCACATATAAGTTTGTAATAGCATGCATATCTATGGGCCCAATGAATTTGGTATGTGATGAAGACTAGATCCCTGGGTTTGTTCCATGTGCACCCAAGCTTAGAAAATGAGTGTCTACTTAAAATGCAGTCAATGAGGTAAGGGGACATGTAGAATTAATCCCTCATCTAATTCAAATCTCCTTGTACGAAAACTACACATGATGATAGGCTATATGAGATTGTATCTGCCCAGTTCAATATCGTTTTTAAAAAGGCTATATAGTAGATCAAAGGAACCCAATTTAGTGTTTAAATGGTTCCATTGTCTCTTCCAAAAATTGCATTCAACAGTAAGGCTATGATTCTAAACATGGTCCTTAGGCTCTGAGACTCGTATTCCCTAGTCTCTTTCTATCTCAACTATTTCGTGGGTACCAATATTTTCTTTGCATACTCCGAGGGATTAATGTTTATTCCTTTGATCCAACCTTCGGTCATGATGACCTATTATGGAGGTAAGTTGTAAGCCGCTGCTATGTGGGATACATGAAATGATGAAAATTATTCTCCTTTAACATCATAAATAATCTTTGAGGTAAGATTCATTTGAGTTAGAATCCACCCAATAACTTATGAACAAGGAAAAACCTCTGAGTGCCTCGAAGATTTGGCAATGCCCAACCTTCTTATGTTTTGATATAAGAACATCTCGTCGAGACCTGCATCACGGATTTCCTGGTATCTGATCATCTAATAAAGCTCTTCCTATTTGAATTCAGGTGAACCTCCTATGATTTCCTTCGTTTCTTCAAATATAGTTTATGTCATGGTGCCAGAGATGATCTCTATGTCTAAGTCTACCCCACCGGTCTTTCACTTCTTATTTCTATCTTTCTTAGTCATTGTGGCAATTTCTTGTCTTGAAGCATGTTCCACACTCTTCTTAGTGAGTTATCCAAACTTGGTGAAAAAGTAGAACCTGTGATACATGAATGTAAGCATAATGAGAATTGAATTGAACTAGAAAAAATGCAATTAAATAAGGCTATCTTCTATAGAATGATAGTGCCACTCAAATAATGTGAGGGAATGCATCATTATATTGAAAATGTAGAAAAATATATAAGTAATGGTATTGCAATCCTGTCTAATGAGTTCTTATAATCCTGACCTACCATTATTGCATTTGAAAGAAGAAAACTGAGAATAGACATTCTATCAGTTCTTCTCACTCACCCATTTTCCAATACAAGTGGTGGTATGAAAACCTTGTGCAGTTTGGATGCGACATAATGTCTCTCAAATATGGTAATTCTTAAAATAGGAATGAAATCGGGCCTTTGTCTTTAGATGGAAGGAAATGTATTAATTATGGAGCGAAAAAGTTCTCAAACATGTGGTGCATTGTGTGGTAAAAATGGTGGCTTGAATAAGGGAAAAATATCCATGTATACAGGTGGAAAACCTTCTTCATATAGGTGACTTTTGGCTCAGAACTAACTTCCCTAGAAAAATACTCCTTTCTTCCCACACATAATGAAATATTTTAGTGGCAAGCTACGTGATATCATTAAAATCATAAATTTAACCAACCCTAGCGATACCTCAAAAAATGCAACTTCTCCTAGGGTACTCAAAGGGTTCTTCATTTTAATCTTTCTAATCATTTCCAAAACATAATGGAAAACCTCAAATTTGGTAAAAACCAAAATAAGGAGAAAAAGATGAAAATTTACAAAACAAGGATTTCTTATCGAAAGGGAAAAAGAAGTCTGACTTAAAGGGTTCCCATCAAGGTTATTTTCAGACTCACATCGATGAGGTCGGGCTTAAAAAGTGCTCTTGGGATTAACTTCTCTCCTAAGAAACCTAAATGAATAATTGGTTTTCTGATGAGTTGGTTTAACCACGGGTCCTTAGGAAAGAATCAAATCCACGAGGAGCACCTGAAGGAAGGATGAACTTAAAATACAACATGGGTGCAATATTCCTAAGTGACCAGTTTGAAAAGACTATGAACTAAATGTGTCCGTACTATATTAGTTGTGGTGTGTAACTGGTCGTGAATTCAAGCACAACTAAACATATACCACAATGATATTTTATACTTATACTAGATACAGAGGATACATACAGATAGGGAAATGTGAGAAAATTTGTAGTTGGAACTCAATACAGTCACGATACAGATACCCAAGTCACTACCACTTATAAAAATATTAAATTTTAAAACAACAGAGTCCAAGAGGTACATTTCCTGCTTGTCAAACATTAAATGGCGATGGAAGAGAGTCGAGAATCAAGTGTTTCAAAATTTCCTTTGGTGATTGGATATAGATGTCAAACGATGTTTTTGCGATAAAAATTAAAAAAAAACTTGGCTGTATTTATAGAGAAACATGAAAATCAGTCATAAATACGTTGGTTGGAAATTAAACATCCTTTGACACAAAAATGTTTAGGTTGTTTTGGATAAAATAGTGGTGTTTACCATATCAGCATCATTATTTGAGTTCCTCCAATGGTATCGGCGTCAGTCTCTTGTTTTTCTTGCAACTGCTTTAGTAGAAGCTACCAGAATCCTTTTCTTTTCTAAACCATGAGTGTTTTGGAGAAAACTCCCAAGTTCTTTCTGAATGTTTCAAAGATACTTTCTGAGTTCCCCCAATGAGACATTCTGACTCTCGGCTTATTCACGAGTTCACCTTTTTCTTTCAATCGTTTCCGCATATATTTTTGAGTCATCCCAAAAAGTTGACATTCATTACTAATTCGGTGCGACTCGCCAAGTTCTTTTGATCGTTTCGGTGGAGTTCCATGAGTTTCCTCTGACGATGTAGACAACCTTCATTGACTTATGCTAAAATTATGGGGGAATAAGACCATCCTTTGGTCCAACCGACTGTGTTGAATGAACTGGATGAGTTTTTCTGATACATTCGAGAAACTGGCAAATTTCCTCCGATATGTTGGAGAAAAACTGCAGGCTTTACTTAGCCAAAAACTTCTTTTGATCAATCCCTTAGAAAAACCTAAGTTTTCAAGTTGGAATTCTTTTAGTTATAAAACTAGTCAAAGTATGCTCTTAAACAAAGTAGAAGTTGGGTCCCTTAAATACCAAAAACATTGGGGAAGTAGTTGCAGCAGCAACAATTGATGACTAGCTAGTGAACACATATATGTAGAAAATCTATGTTTGGAAATCAATACTGCTACATGGTACTAGATATTGAATATGCAACAATCTTCTCAATCTATTCCCAAGGCTCTTTAAAAAACTAAACTTATCCAGGGATATAACTTTCATGCATCACATTGGTCGTCCCTTTTGGGAGTAGGGTAACAAGAACTAGGATTCTTAATAACTCTCCTGGGGCCAAGATATGAAATTCATTTTAGCTTTGTCTTTTGGTTTTCACTAGATATGACTCCACATGATTGTAACAAAGTTAGACAGATGTATTCATTTGTTCCTCATTCCCATGCTATCTGTTGATGTATTTGTAACTTCTGAATTTATTCACTTGTATATTTTATACATTGTATTTCATTGGTCCCTGGTGTTCCTATCGGGAGAATCATTAATGTAATCAAGTCATGTAAAGTCATAAATCTTAACACTCCTAGTTGATCGAGGGGAAAATTCCCCACAGTTTCAAGGAACTAGGGTTATTAGACTCTCCTGGTGAAGTCGGCCCTAGTAAGTAATTTTCAAGTAAAAAATTAGTATAAATAGAGAATGAGCTTCCCTATTTGGGGCACACACTCACCCAGCTATAGTGCATAGGTGAGAGTGAAGAATCTCACTCAAGTGAGAGAGAGAATAGCTGTTGGAGATCATCTTTTTGTATTTGGGTTTTGCTGCTGCCATTGGTGCTCATTCTATCTCTGAGGAAGTTGGAGGGTTTTCTCCTTTATGGTTTCCCCGAGGAAAATCTTTGTGTCTATTGTCTCTTGTGATTGACTGTTATGCATGTTATTCTCTCAGATTAGATCCTAAGATCATATTTTCTAATTGATAAAAATCTAGCATGGTATAAGATCTAACCTAAGAAGAAGACATTGTGTAGCTATAGAAGCTAGGGCTTCTTAATTTTTGAGTCTCTCTCCTTAATCCATAAGAAAAAGGAGGCTACGCTGACTCTCCATTGAAGGGCACATATTTCTATCGAAGCAGAATCTAATTTTGAGCACTTTCAGTTTTTTACCTGCCACTACATCAAGAAATTAGGGCTTTTCACATAAGTGGAATTTTTTATTGAGCATAGCATAGGTTTACTCTCCTCCTCAAAATAGAAGTTTAGAGATCAAGATCGAATTATTTGGTTGGGTAGAACTTTGGGAAAGTCAAATGCTAATTTTCCCCTGAACCAAAAAACCAGCACTATAGAAAATCAGCTCCAGATCCAGTTTCAGCTTCTCAAATTGGTAATATCTAAATATTTTGTATTTCCATTTGAGGTTCTCAGTTAAGATGTTTTATCACACCAACATTGATGAAAATATTGAGGGAGATGACAAATTCCAAGCATGGAAGTATGCGATCTCAGTAGTTCTTGAAGAAAATGAATTGGTCTCCTACATGAGTGGAGAGGCTCCAGTTCCAAAGGGAGATGAGGCTAAGGCCTTACACAAGAAGAACTTGATCAAGGCCGAGAGGATTATTACTGATTCAGTAAAGGATCACCTCATACCACAAGTGTTCTCCCTAAAGACACCTAAAGAGATGTTTGAAGCCTTGACCAAGCTATTTGAAGGAAAGAAAATAAATCGAAAGATGAATTTGAGGATCGAGTTGCAGAATGCCAAGATCCAGAATGCGGAGACCATACAATCATACTTTATAAGGGTCTCCCAGATCAAAGAACAACTTCAAGCAGTAGATGAAGAAGTAGAGAATGCAGAAATTGTGATGAACACCTTGAATGGTCTCCCTAGGTCATGGGACTCTTTCATCCAAGGGATTTGTGCTAGAAGAAATCTAGTCACCTTCAGTGGACTGTGGGAGGAATGCTCACAAGGAGAAGCTCGAATAATAGCCCTAGAAGAAAATATGGGAAGTGAATATCAATCTCTCATAGTACGAACCAAGAAACGTAGGAGGGACTATCATCATCCCAAAGGTAACCATTCTCACCAGAAAGATAACCGTAGAAAATCTAACAGAGACATATCTAAATACATATACTTTACATGTGATGAAAGAGGACGCTTTGAAACAGATTTTCCCAAGAATAAGAGTGTCTCTCACAAGAAGAAGGAAAATAAAAGAAGACATCATGCTCACACTGCAGAGGATGATGAACCTTCCATAAAGAGAATAAAAAAAGAAAGTGATGATTCTTTAAGTGATGAAGAATATGTTATGATTTCTTCCCTCATGGGAACTATCACACATGGAGGCAATGATTGGCTTATAGATAGTGGGGCTTCCAAGAACATGACGGGATTCAAGGAATATTTTGTGAAACTATCTGAACATGAATCACCCCATATAGTAAAACTGGGGGATGACTACCAGTTTCCATTAAAAGGTAGTGGTGAATCTTCCTACAAGTTAGACTCTGGAAAGTCTATGAAGATGAAGGATGTCTTTTTTGTACCAAGACTAAAGAAGAATCTCCTCTCCATATCTGCATTAGATGCAAAATGCATAAGGTTTGCATTTGTAGATGGCCAAGTTCTTATGTGGCCAAAGGGAAATACTATAGATGAGGCAGTAGTGATTGGAGAGCAAGAGGGAAGCTTATATAAGCTAAAAGGCCAACTAGAACAAGCCTCGGTCCATGACTCAATAGAGCCAAATGATCTTTGGCATAGAAGGCTTGCACATGTACACTATAGGGCACTACCACTTGCAAGCAAAGTTGTTGAAGGTCTTCCAGAAATATAGGCAAAGCATGAAGGTGTTTTCAAAGGATGTGCGAAAGGAAAGAACACAAAGAAGACATTTTCAAGTAGCGAGAGCAAGGAAAAAGGAACCTTGGAAATCATCCACTCTGATGCATGCAGTCTGATTTCATCCAGTTCATTGAGTGGGTATGTATACTATGTTTCTTTCATTGATGAATTTTCTAGGAAGACATGGATATACTTCTTGAAAAAAAAAGATGAAATATTCAGCAAGTTCAAAGAATTTAAAGCCTTGATCAAGAACCACACAGAAAGGAAAATCAAGACCTTTTGATCAGACAATGGTGGAGAATTCACATCAAATGAGTTCAAATAATTATGTATAGATTTAGGGATTAAGAGGGATGTGACCACTCCATATAATCAACAACAGAATGGGGTTGCAGAAAGGAAGAATAGAACAATCATGGAAACTCCAAGGTGAATGGGATATAGTGAAATATTGAAGGCTTATAGAATATACTTCCCAGGATTCAAGAAGATCAACATCAGAAGAAACGTAACATTTGATGAAGACTCATCTTACATCAAATACAAAAAGAGACCTATTGAAGACCCTGAATAAACAGAAGTACCCAGGATTCAAGATACAACTATGAATGATGCAACTCAAGAAGAAGATTGAAAAATATAAGAACCCTAGGAACTTGTATATCCACCCCAAGAGAAGAATCCTCACAAGATGAAACTTGCATGGGTACGATAGGATATCCAAGGTGCAGAAAGATATGGGGCTCAAGAATAAATGCACAGAGAGAGGGAAATAACTAGGTCCTACTCCGGATATGTAGCCCTATTATGTGACATCATTGATAAAGAACCTTTCAACTATGAAGAAGCGGTAGAGAAGAAATAATGGAAGGATGCTATGATCGAGGAGTACCAGTAGATTATGAAGAATAATGTTTGGGATGTTGTCCCAAGACTAGATGGGAATTCTGTTGTGACTTCCAAGTGGATCTTCAAGATCGAGCATGTTGTAGATGGAAGCATAGAGAATTATAAAGTAATATTTGTGGTTTGTGGCTTGTCCCAGAAAGAAGAAATAGATTATGAATAAAATTTTGCACCTATATCTAGATACACTTTCATCAGATCAGTACTTTCTCTGGATGCAAGAATGAAATGGAAGATACACCAGATGAATGACAAGAATTCTTTCTTGAATGGTGTAGTGAAAGAGGAAGTGTATGTGGAGAAGCCACTTGGTTTTTAGACACATGACAGGGAAAGTCATGTGTGTAAATTGAGGAAACCCTTGTACAGTTTGAAAAATGCACCCAGGACATGGTACATAAGGATTAACAACTTCGTGAATAGTTTGGGATTTACCAAGAGTAAAATGGATTCCAACATTTACTACAAGGTTGAAGTAGGGAACCCAGGGATACTCCTACTATATGTAGATAACTTGTTTGTAACACGTGAGTATGGGTTGATTGCTGATACAAAGAGGAACCTTGCTGCTAAGTTTGAGATGAAGGACTGGGGTATGATGCACTAGTTTCTAGGCATGGAGGTGTTGTAGAATGCAAATGAAATCTCTGTAGGACAAGGGAAGTATGCAATAGAGATCCTGAAGAGGTTCAGGATGATGGACTACAAGGCCATGGACACACCTATGGCATCGAACATGAAGCCATTGAGTGATCCTTCATCAAATTCAGTTGATGCTATGATGTATAATTAGATGATTGGGTCCTTGATGTACCTGATGAATACTAGACCAAATATTTGATTTGTTGTGAACAAATTGATCCAGTTCCAGACAGATCCAAGACATGTTCACCTGATTGCTGCAAAGCATATTTTGAGGTACCTAAAGGGTACAGTTGATTATGGGCTTTAGTATGAGGTGAATCAAAATATTGACCTAGAAGGTTATGTGGATTTGGATTGGGAAAGTAGTTCCATTGATAAGAATATCACTTTGGCATGTTTCTTCAGTATGGGATTAGGTGTGATCACTTGGTTTAGCATGAAGAAATACTGCATGGCACTGAGTACAGCCGATGCAGAGTATGTCACATCTTGTTTGGTTAGTTGTGAGGAAGTGTAGCTGAGGAGGCTACTATCTGATTTGTTTGATCTCTAGTTGGATGCTACTTGTATATATTGCGACAACCAGATTGTGTGAAATTGTTGGAGAACCTAGTGTTCCATGACAAGTCAAAGAATATCGAGATCAAATATCACTATATTAGAGATATGGTCTAGAGAGGAGCAGTGAAGCTCTAGTATGTTGTGACGGATGAGAGAATAGCTGATGTGTTGACCAAGCCATTAGCCAGAGTGAAGTTTGAGTACTTCAGGGAGAAGCTTGGTGTTCTCTAGATCGAGGTTTCTTCGAAGGGGAAGTTATGAGTCCATGTTTCTTTCTTACATGGTGGTAGGATGGGACTCCCATGGTCAAAAGTAAGTACGGAGCCTTTCTAATATGGTGGTAGGTTGGGCCTCCCATGGTTGAAGGTAAGTGTAGATCTTTCCTAACATGGTGGAAGGCTAGGTCTCCTATGGTTAGATGTAAGTGTAAATCCTTTCTGACATGGTGACAGGCTAGGAATCCCATGGTCGGATGTAAGTGTAGAGCCTTTCTAACATGGTGGCAAGCTGGGCCTCCTATGGTCAGATGTAAGTGCTCAACCTTTCGGACATGGTGGTAGGCTAGGCCTCCCATGGTTGTATGTGAATGTTGGGCCTTTCTGACATGGTGGCAGGCTAGGCCTCCCATGGTTAGGTATAAGTGCTGGAAAAGACTTTTTGACATGGTGGCAGGTTGGGCCTCCCATGGTCAGATGTGAGTGTTGGGCCTTTCTGACAAGGTGTAAAGCTGGGCCTCCCATGGTCGGATGTGAGGGTTGGATGTGCCATTCTGACATGGATGCTTGATGTGTTCCTCCCATGGTCAGATATAAGCATTGGGTAGTCCTTTCGAGCATGGTGGCAGGATGGTCCTCCTATGGTCAGATATAATCATTGAAGAATATGAAGACCTACCTAGAGGATAGGCCTACTATGGAAATTGAACCCAGGTGTTAGAACAATTAAGCTCACAAAAATTGCCAATTACACGTGCAAATTACTCACAAAGGAGACTGAATATGGAGCAGAACACTAATCTATATTGAATAAGTGTACAATAGCCAACCCTGTGAATTCATAGGCTGCCACAATAAATAATTACATGATAGATTCGAATGCATAACGATGCCATTCAAATTTGGTCAAAAGCAGGCTTACTTTAAATCTAAGCAAATCTCCCATAGTTGCATAAAGCACTTTCCAAATCTGTCTAGGAGCTCACGAATTGGAAAAATAAATTAGGAAAGCTAATAGATGATGGAAGGAAAACTCATACATGCTTTTCTTAGGAGAAAAGAGTAGAGGATGATGAGGACAAAAAACAAGTTAACTTCACCTAGTCAAATTTTGCCAATTGCCTTAAAACTCAGAAAAAGCAGGCAATAAAGAAGAAAAATTAGACATGCACTAGGAAGGCCAGGAATAAAGCATATTTGATTCCAAGTGGTTTCCCAAGTGCTCCATGACTCAAATTTAGTAAGTTTGACCACTTTCGATGTGTGGAGGACAACTTGCATAAGGTGGAATATGGAAACTAGGCAAATAAGACAAAAATTGGATTAATTAATGTCTAAGGTAGCTAACTATGGGTTGATTACTCTAACACCCCCCCTTAAGCCTGAATTATGAGTAAAATATCAAAAAATTATAGGGCCTAGCAACAAGGCTTAGTCACCCTTTACATACTGCATGTCCATTTAACGAAGGAAAGAGTCAAAAACCCAGTGGCCTTAAACATGGACAGTAAAACAAAATTTAGAAATATTGTCATCACTCATGCTTCAGAGCATTATGAGCAATGCCCAATAGTGATTTGATATTGCTGAATGTCTTCTCACAAAACAATTTGGTGAAGATATCTGCTACTTGTTCTGAAGATGAACAGAAGAGTGGGTGAATGGTGCCATCATGCACAAGTTGTCTGATGTAGTGCATATGGATCTCAATGTGTTTGGTTCTCTGCTTCTGAACTGGATCATTGCAGATTCAAATGGTAATCTGATTATCACAATAGATAGTAGTTGAGTATTCTGATTCGAAGCCACACTCACCAAGTAACCCCTGCAGCCATAAACATTGAGTTGCTGCATTTAAAACTCCTCTGTACTCTGCTTCTGTAGATGAGAGTGCAATGGCACTCTGTTTCTTGCTTGACCAGCTGATTGGCCCTTCAATAAGCATGAACACATATCCTGATGTTGAATTTTGATCTATACTGTCACCTGCCCAATCAAATCAAGATCAGATTTAGCTTTGTAGAAGATCCCATGAGTCCTTGTTCCCTGAACAAAGTTAAGGATCCTTTTGGCTGCTCTCCAATGGATCTCATGAGGCTGATCCATGTATCTTGAAGCCACACTTACTGTATAAGAAATATCAGGTCGAGTATGTGTAAGATACAACAAACATCCAATCAATTTCCTATACAGTGTATTGTTTACCATAGGTGAAGAATCAGCTTCTTCAAGCTTAAGTCCTGAAAGGAAGGGAGTCTTGCTTGGCTTGCAATCCTTCATATTGAATTTGTTCAGAAAATCCAAGGAATACTTTGACTGATGTAATTTGATTCCTTCTTTGTTTTGTGCAATCTCGAGCCCCAAGAATTGGCTCAATAAGCTCAAATCAGTCATTGAGAAGGCATGGTTCATTGCATCCTTCAAGGAGGCAATTTCATCCTTTGAGCTTCCTGTAATGAGAAGGTCATCAACATACAAAACAATGATCATTAATGAACCATGAATCAGCTTCAAATAGACATTTGGATCTGATTTGCATCGAACAAAATTCAGTGATAGCAGAAAGCTATCAATCTTGGCATACCAAGCCTTGCAGGCTTGCTTAAGCCCATACAATGACTTCTTTATCCTGCACACAAGAGATGGGTTAGTATAAAATCCTTGAGGCTGATGCATGTAAACCTCTTCAGTGAGATCTCCATTAAGGAAAGCACACTTCACATCCATGTGGTGTACCTCCCACTGCTTTGAAGCTACAATGGCTAAGGCTAGCCTGATGGAGTCCATCTTTTCCACTGGTGCAAAGGTATCATTGTAGTCTATGCCATGTACCTGTGAGTATCCCTTGGATACCAATATAGCCTTGTAATTTAGAGGTGAACCATTAGCATCAAATTTGGTTTTGTACACCCACTTACACTGAACTAGCTTCCTCCCTGGGTGAAGATCAACCAGCTCCCAAGTGTTGCTCTTCTGGAGTGAGATGAACTCTTCTTTCATGGTTGTTTGCCATATTGGATCATTTGCTGCATATTCATATGTCTGTGGGTCTGATTCAACCATCAGATAGCATTTCTCTACAAATATAGGATCTTTCATGCACAGAGCACTCTCAAACTGAGATCTAGTCCTCCTAGGATCATTAGGATTTCTAGCTAGTTCTCCAGCTGCGTGAATGGTCTTTGCTGCCCATTTTGGTCTTGTAGGACTGTTAGGATCTGCAATTAAATAATCACTATCAGACATATTAGAATCAGCATGTTCAACTATCTCTTCACTTACATTCAGAGGTTATGGTGGTGAAGAGGATTCTCCAACTTCCACTGCTGCTAGGGGATCTTCTTGAAACTGAACACACCTTTCAATGAAGGATTTTTTTGTGCTCAAATTGATCAGCTTGTACCCTTTTGAATATTCAGAGTACCCAACAAATAGAAACTCTTGGCTTTGGGGCTGAAAAGCCTTCCTCTTTTCTGTTGGAATTCTAGCCCAAGCCCTTGAGCCAAAAATCCTAAAATGGGTCAAATCTGGCTTGTGCCCACTCCATGCTTCAAAAGGAGTCATACCATCAAGCTATTTATGAGGCACCCTATTCTGGATATAGGCTGCATATTTTATAGATTCAGCCCAAAAATTTGGTGGCAAATTCTTAGCCTCCATCATGCATGTTTCCATCTCTTTCAATGATCTGTTCTTCCTCTCAGCAACATCATTCTGTTGTGGTGTGTAAGGGATAGAATGTTGCATCTGAATACATGCATCTGCACAATATTGAATGAACTAATATTTGACATAGTCACAACCATTGTTATATCTGAGGACTTTGAGTTTCCTCCCAGAGTGGTTTTCAACCAAAGCCTTAAAGACTTTGAAGAGGCCAAAAACTTCAGACTTGTGTTTTAGGAAGTAAACCCAACAATACCTGGAAAAGTAATCTATGAATGTCAATGCATATTTGGCCTGACTCATTGAAATATGAGGAAATGGGCCAGCAACATCACTATGGATCAACTCAAGAGGTGCAGAGGTTCTCTCATGACTAGCTTTCTCAAATTTATGCTCTGGGTGTTTTCCTAGGATGCAACCTTGACAGACTTTTTTGGAAAACTTAATTTTTTGGTAACCGTATGACCATTTCTTTTCCACTAAGATCAGAAAGATACTTGTAATTTAGGTGGCCAAATATTTCATGCCAAATCTTGCTTGCCTAATTAGCATGAATCAGAAGAGCATAGGGGTTTGAGTAGGGTAGGAAGTGTGAGAACATGTATACCTTCGAAGTGTGATTTACAACTACTTTTGCAATAAATTTACCACTTGAGATCTCTGTGATATCAAATTCATCACGGGAGAATATGACCTTCTTTGGAGACCCTGTGTGGGTCATCTGATACACTGATAAGAGGATAGAGGCAAGACCTAGAACATACAATACATTACTGAACTTACCATGGTCAAGATCAATCCTCCC
This sequence comes from Pseudotsuga menziesii, assembly GCA_001517045.1. NCBI lineage: Eukaryota > Viridiplantae > Streptophyta > Pinopsida > Pinales > Pinaceae > Pseudotsuga > Pseudotsuga menziesii. The sequence goes on along the minus strand of LPNX010148619.1, from coordinate 72,971 downwards.
TTTGCCCAAAATTTCAATGAGAGAGTCATCTCCCAGTACAATTGGTGGACCTTTCGACGTCTCAAGTGAGGTGAATGCCTCCTTGGTCGAAACCATATGTCTTGAAGCTCCAGAATCAATGATGAAACTAGGTGAGCTTGATGTGCCAGCAACCAATGCATGGACTTTCTCTCTGTCTTCTGAAATTGATCCTCCTTCCTTCTTCTTTGAGCTGTCTAGAAGGGAGATGCCATTCTTCTCCAGGAGTTGGGTCAGCATGTCTATTTTCTTCTTCATGCAGGATATTTTAGAATGATTTCCCTTACTACAGTATGCGCACTTTCTCATTTCTCCTTTGTTCTTCTTGGAACCTTGAGGCTCCTCTGGAGACTTGTTCTTGTCTCTCTTTTGCTTAGGTGGCTTTTTAGCTTTCTTCTTGATTTTTTAATCCTCCCTTGAATCTCCAGCAATCAGAGCTTGGTATTTGGATGGTTTTATTGTGCCCATCATCACCAATTTATCTTGTTCTTGTGTGGGAGATTCCATGAAATATGAAAGGATAGGCATTTTCCAGGCTCGATCTGTCAACTTTGTGGCATAGGAGGTCGAAAAAAACATTGAATAGTCAGGGCCGAGCTTCAATAGTATGGCCAAGACCAGTTTCTCATCCTTATTTTCGATCCCACATTGTTTTAGCTGCAAGACAAGTGCTTTGAACTTGGAAAAATAGAGTTGTAGGGATTCAAAGCTATTGGGACTTAGGGAGATCATTTTTTTTTTTAATTTGATGTCCCCTCATCTCATCTGCCTTACCAAAAAGATCAACAAGCTTCTCCCATACTTCATTCGGTTATGTTAATCCATCAAGATGGAAAAGGAGGTCTCTGGATATGCTCAGACACACGAGACCATAGGCCTCATCCCTCCTGTTGTGCCATTTAATCTTCTTTGCGGATACATTGGGCTCTGCTTCTGTTGACATAGTCAATCTGTAGAGGAATTTTATCTCAATAGTATCTCCATCCTCTTCTTTCCATTCAAAGAAGTTAAATGGAGTCAAGATGATCTTCTGAGATTGATCCATAGCTCAGAAATTGTCCCTTCAGACAACAGAATGCTCCTAGTCAATGATGTTGAACCTGCAATAACAAATTGGAAGGAGAGAAATTGATATACAAAGGCTCTAATACCATGTGGAAATTGAACGCAGGTGTTAGAACAATTATACTCACAAAAATTGCCAATTACACATGCAAATTACTCACAAGGGAGACTGAATATGGAGCAGAAAACTAATCTGTATTGAATAAGTGTAAAATAGCCAAACCTGTGAAGTCATAGGCTGCCAGAATAAATAATTACATGAGATATTTGAATGCATAAGGATTCCATCCGAATTTGGTCAAAAGCAGGCTTACTAAATCTAAGCAAATCCCCCATAGGTGCATAAAGCACTTTCCAAATCTGTCTAAGAGCTCACGAATTGGAAAAATCAATTAGGCAAGCTAATAGATGATGGAAGGACAACTCATACATGCTTTTATTAGGAGAAAAGAGTGGAGGATGATGAGGAAAAAAAACAAGTTAACTTCACCTAGTCAAACTTTCCCAATTGCCTTAAAACTCAGAAAAAGCGGGCAATAAAGAAGAAAAAGCAGACATGCGCTAGGAAGGCCAGGAATAAAGCAGATTTGATTCCAAGTGGTTTCCCAAGTGCTCCATGACTCAAATTTATCAAGTTTGACCACTTTGGATGTGTGAAGGACAACTTGCATAAGGTGGAATATGGAAACTAGGAAAATAAGACAAAAATTGGATTAATTAATGTCTAAGGTAGTTAACTATGGGTTGATTATTCTAACACCTACAACCGACATGTAAAAGGGATGGCTCTATAGAACTTCCTATGATGAGTATAATTGAGAGATAGCACCATTTGATCGAGATAGCAGAAGTAGTGATGATGATGATGATCTAGTGATGATCCATCTTTGATGATGACACAGTGACGAAGACTTGTACTGATGAATTGTGTCAAAAGAATACCTTCCTAGTTAAGAGGGAGTGTTGATGTATTTGTAACTTCAAAATGTATTCAATTGTATATTATATATATTGTATTTCATTGATCCCCGATGTTCCTATCGAGAGAATCATTACTGTAATAAATTCATGTAAATTCATAGAGGTTAACCCTCCTAGTTGATCAGGGGGTAAAGTCCCCACAGTTTCAAGGCACTAGGGTTAATAGAATCTCCTAGAGAAGTCGGTCCTGGTAATTAATTGTCGAGTCAGAAATTAGTATAAATAGAGAATGAGCCTCTCTATTTGAGACACACACTCACCCAGCTATAGCACATAGGTGAGAGAGAAGAAGCTTGCTCAAGTGAGAGAGAGAACAACTGTTGGAGATCATATTTTTGTCTTTGGGTTTTACTGTTTCCATTGGTGCTCATTCTATCTCTGAGGGAGTTGCGGGGTTTTATCCTTTATGTTTTCCCTAAGGAAAATATTTGTGTCTATTATCTCTTGTGATTGACTGTTTTGCATGTTATTATCTCAGATAATATCCTAAGATCATATCTTCTAATTGATAAAAATCTAACACTATCACTATTATTTTGATGCTTCCTTTACAAATGAAATGTGTCTTTTGAGTCTTCCTTGATTACTTTCTTCGCTTTGAGAATTCAGTATGGGTTCTTCCATCTATAATGTCCTTTTGTGTGAATGAGAAATTTATTTTCTCATCATGGTCATGGATGGAGAAGAACCTTTCTAATATTGGTTGTTTTGGAATGACCTTTTAATCTGATAATTTATTCCTTCCACATAATTTATTTGATGGAGATTATATATCTTGAAATATCAACTCTTTAATATAATCCTTTTGACTTTTTGATCTGTAGCATGGGATCATTTTGAATGCCATACATATATCAAACCTTCTTTCTTTCCATGAGTCTATCATGGTATACTTCCTGACATAGATACTAATGTGAGAATGGATGGAGCCCAACATAGTAATCTATACCTCATGAGTCTTAGTTATTTTATAGGGTTTATAATGACTCAAATTGGAGCTCGAAGTTAGCTTCCCTTTCCATAATCAGGAAAGAATTACATAATCTCGTATTGATCAAACTTTACCACGCATGCCTTCCCATAAGTAGTTCCTAAATTTCAAATATCTTTGAGATTGTTCATGTTCCTATACTTACAAGCATTAAATATTGACTTGGCTTATTATAAGAAAACAAAAACTATGAATCAAACCAAACCAAAAAAAGAAAAATAAACTAGAAAAACAAGACCCCGAAAGGTTTTATTTATGTACAAAGCACTCCTACATCTTAGGCAAAATACTCTTTGAGAATGAGGTCATTTACAGGAATACTCTCTTCCTGTCCTTGTAAATCTTGAAGTTTGTAAGTTGAGGGGACAAGCTTCTCATCAATATCATAGGGGCCAATCCATAAATGTTGAAATTTCATGGGTTTTCCCTTTTCATCATGTAGGTGATCCCACTTTAGGACTAAGTCTCCTACTTCAAAGTTCCTTTTACACGATTTTTTGTTTGTTGAACTTATTGCAGCTACAACAATTTTCCCAAAATTCAAAAAATTTCGGGACCCTCCTTTAATTCATTTTGGCTCAGCTTTTGGGTTTACTTGATGTTCTGCACAAAGACTACTTTTAGGCCAACGATGTTTCACTATTTGTTTTAGTTTTTCCTTTCCATCGGAAGTGTTTTCGACCTTTAAGTCGGAAGTCTAGTCATTTGCACGCCCGCCATTGCAGAGAGGTAACAAGAAGCCGAGTCCGATCCAAGATTTGTTTTCTCCGATGCTTTTATTTATTTCTCTTAATCGGCGGCTTGTTGGAATACTGCCAAAATGTATTGTGTCTATGATTTCCGCAATTGCGGATGACGCATTACGAAGTTCCCCGATGATTGCATTAACTTCTTTCGACCCCGACGTTTTTTGTTTCACTAATCCTTGAGATTTCAGCGTTCGCCGTTGTGGATTTGAAAAGCGTTGTCTTTTTGGTGTAGTTTGATTTTATTTTTCATAGGACCTATGTCTTTTGGTCGAAGTCTTGTTGGTTTTTTCTCCGATTTTTGCTGGTCTGTGGAACTTGGTTTCTTTTGTGGTTTCATCGTTGCGGCTCTCCAAACTTCTATTTCTATGATGCGAGTATCATTTTGTTTCTCTGCTGATGCCTTGGAGATTCTCCTAACTATTTCATCGTCCACCGTTACAGAGGCAATGTTGACTTGGTCACCGATCCCTTAGCTTTTTACCGCTCGATGACCTTTTTCCCGCCGATTATAATTGAATGGGGAGTATATATAGTGGAATTGGGTGGTTTATTATTTTATCATTATTTTTGGACTTTTCTCTACGCTGTCATTTTCGTTCGAGCAGACCAGGATTCTCGCTATCCGTACCCTCGCTCTTAGGTGGCTCCACCATGGAAGTTCAACGGATTTCCCCCCACCAGTCGCGCAGCAGTACCAGGTAGGCCCTTATGCTCGTTTTCCTGTTCCATTCAATTGGACGAGTTGTTTTGTTGTCTCCGTAGTTATTATTTTACTTTGGTTTCTGTCTTGACATGTATATATTCTGAGGTGAATGGTGTGATTGTCAGTGGGGGGGGTCTTTGTGGTTTACTTGATGTTTTCTTCCATGGCCGTTATGGTCTTACAGACTACACTCGATTATTGGGGAAATCGGTGCAGAAGACGATTACGTTGTCCACACCAGTTTGCCCCATTTTGTGTTTGGCCGTCTAGGGAAGGCTTTCATGGCTTTCCTAGGGAATGTCAGGTTTGTTTCCACTAGTATGGTCGCCTTCATTTTACGAACCAAGACCTCAGTGTTGTTTTTAGTTCACTTCTTAGGGAAACCCTGTTCACTGTCGAATTCGAACCCCGAACCGGTCTGGGGTAGGATCGCATTACCCGGTCTAAGATGGACTATGAAATGAGCATATACGGTCTTCTAGGGTGCTATAACATGTAGCGTCCCCCTTGATATTTTTAGATTAAGTAGCCTCAGGTGTTTCGCGTAACGTGTAGGCTGTGGCACTAAGAGAGGGCTCGAACTATTTTCATTTTTTACGAAGGCCTTGTTTTTCCACATCCGAACTTTGTTGGACTAAGCTGGTTTTAGTTTTTGGGAAAGAGCATTTGTTTGAACATGTTTTGCTTATTTTTTATAACTGCAGTCATGTTTAATGCAGATGAGGTAAAATGCTTATATTGTTATCTTTATCTTTAAAAGTTGTCCAAAAATGATCTAACATAACCTAAAATACATTTCTGTACATGATAGGGAAATTGCTCAAAACTTAAGATGTCTAGACGTCCAAAGAAGAAGGATCCCGCGGTCGAAGAGGAACCCGAAGTCAAAGTCATCACCAGAGTCGAATATACTTACAAAGGCACCAAATGCATAATTGGTGTGGAGCCCGAATATCAGTGGGGAGAAATCTACAGATTGATTACGCGCCGAGAGGTGCCTGACATAGGTTTTGAGGAAGAAAACATCTATGCCAACATAGAGGGGTCTTCATTAATGAAAATTGCTATGAGACCTGAACTCTTTCCATGCTCAGAGGTGATTGGGTGGATTCTGTCCAGGGCAGAAGTGATCACCATGATTCTGGAAAATGTTGAGAAACAGGTTTATGCTGCTTATAGCCCTGTATATGTAGCCATGGCCTACCACTTTCCAGAAGAGCAAATATATCTGACTGAAGACTGGCTGAAAAGCATCAGGATGGACCTCGTTGAGACACTCAAGAGGATTCTCATGCCTGGAAAAAACTTTAGAACCAAGCCAAGTGGAGAATATGACACTGCAAGTATAATAACCCCTTATAGGTTCATCGACTTAATGCTGAATAGTATTTTCTGGAGAGCCCATGGTTAAAGCTTCAAATTGGAATGGGTGCCGATAATTTTCTATGTTGCAACACAGGGGACCATTTTCAACTGGGCCAACATTGTGTCCAATAGCCTCTCAGCCTGCATGGCATCACCATTAGGAGGGGTGTCCCAAAAGAGATCAGAGTTCTACATGAGCTCCATACTGATTGATTGCATACTATGCAATCAACCTTTCCCCAACCTGAGGTGCATCCAGGACGGGGAAAGAACAAAAGTTTACTCAGCATGCAAGACACTGTGGGCCCACAAATACCACAGTCACTATAAGGAAGTGTGTGAGCATTTCATTATGCCATTGTACACCCTGATTTTCTTGAAAGAATGTGACTGCATGTCGGAGGAGGCATTGCAGGTGATTGAAGAGTATGCAGACTATTATTTGACTGAAGATGGACTATATTTCAGAATTTTTGGATGCTCTAGAGCTCCCTCACGACTGCCTAAGTATGCCACAGACTATGTAATCTACAAAGAGGTAGTTAGACAAGTCTTTTTAGATGGCATAGGAAGTTTTCTATTTGAGCATAAGAAAGCAACGTACCCTCCTTTTCCTTTCAGATTGGGAAGTTACAAATTTACCAGGGTAAAGAAAGCTGATGAATTCATGGAGGAGTTGGAAAAGTTCCATTTTGGGGAAATGCGTTTCCACAAGACTGACTCCCAGAATAAAGTTGCAGAGCACTGCAAAGAGGTGAATGTACATTTTGAATACACTGGCCACTGGGATAGAGAAGAGTCCATTTTCTGCAGTGCACTAAAAATGCCGGCCTTAAGAAGAAGGTTTAAAAAAAATATCACTACCAAAGGTGGAAAGGGACAGGACGAGCAGGCAAAGGCCGAGGGGGAGGAAACCAAGAAAAGGAATGAAGAGGATAGGAGGCTATCCCAAGAGGTTGAAGGCTTGCTAAAAAGAGAGGAGGAGGAGAAAAGAAGAGCTGCACAAGAGGCAACCAGAAAGGAAAAAGAAGCTGCCAAAACCAAAGAAGAAGAAAGAAAAAGAAAGATAGATGAGGAGCTGAAGAAGCAGAAAGAAGAGAAATTAGTTTCTGACGTAGCAGACAGTCAGGCCCATGACTTGGAAAACCCCGACATTCAAGATCCTGATGTACCTGCTGCTAGCACACCTAGATAGTCTATGGTCCCTACCCTTAGGCTAATCCCCTTTGAACAGAAGAAAGTGGAAGAGGTACCAGATTTTAATACTATCTTTTATGATAAAGAAAAGAAAAGGATAGTAAAGAGGACCGAGAGGAAGGTTGAAACCGGGGGGCTATCTGGCAAGATGATAAATGATACGACTATTGTATACGGGATAGACAGAGACCCCAAGTTCACTATCAGAGTGGGGGCTACACTGATCTATGCATCCAAGGACAAAGTCGATAAAATAATGACGGATCTTGAGCAGTCAAAGAAGTCTTCTTCTCAGCTCAAAGATACCTTGAGAAAGGAAAGGGAAGAAAATAATCGGTTAAAAGGAAATTTTGAAGACATACAAAAGGAAATCAAGTCTTCAAAGGATGAGATTTAGGTCCTCCAGATAGAGAATAAATCTATGGAGACCGCCCAAGAGTGTCTGGAAAAAGTGCAATAGGAATATCAGGAGTTTAGGGCTGAAAAGGAGCAATTGCTAAGCACGATAGGGGACTTGCAAATACAAGGGCTACCTTGGAAGCAAATGAGAGGCAATATCAAGGGCAGGAGGCATAACTTAAAGAGCATATTACCTCATTTCCAATAGCTTTAGAAGAAGCCAGGAAATAGCAGGTTAGTCTTCAACCTTTCAAGGAGCACGTTCTGGCACAGAGAGACAAGATGCACTAGCTACAAGTAGCCATAGAGGAAGAAAGGTGCAAGGTTTTGCAGGTAGACATCCGGTTGGAATATATTTTGGAGACCTCTTCATATTTTGTTAACATATCTAAGGACATCCTAGAAGTCTTGACAGGAAGGATGGCAAGGTTAGAAGCTAATGAAGAAACTCCTGCAGAGTTACCCTCAAAAGATCAACAAGTCCTCAGGAAAGACTACGATTTTTTGGAGTTTGCCATCAACACAGTCGAGGAGTTCAAGAATACTATTAAGAAGACAAGAGGGGTGTGTGCAGAATTCTTCAGGAGACTTCTGATCACTCATAATCGATTCCAGGTAGAGGCTGAGCAAAGAATGGATGCTTTTCCGGACCACAGCCTATTTTTGGAAATTTTGCAAAGAAGGTATCATGAAGATGAAAAAAGAATACATCACATTAAATTTTTAGATGAATAGACCCTAAGGAATTAGGTAGATCATTCTGCGGTTAGTGTGCAGCTGTTAGAAGACCAGATTTTCCTGAGCACGGCCAGAATAGAGGTCATCAGAAACCAGGCTACAAAATTCAAAATAAATATTCGATTCTTGGAACCTTCTGAATTTGAAAGTATTTCTTCAGAGGCCTCATCATGGAAGAAGTTTTTGAATAATCAAGCAGGGCCCTCCTCATGAACATTTGTTCACTTTGATCATATTTTGTAAATTTTATAAACACCTAGTGAAAGTAAATTTTGGGAGGCGAAGAGTTGGGGAAGCCCAAGAGTCACTTGTGGGCAGCCCAATAGTCTTGTTATTTTATATAAATATAGGAGATTTAGATGGAAAAATGACTTTTTCCAAGTTATATGAGTGAAGACATATTGTAAGAAGAACTATTTTTCCTTTTGCAATAGAGAATTACAGTTTGCCTGTTGGAGAAAGCTTGGTGGGATGTTCAAATGTTATACTATGGATTTGTTGAAGAGGAACCATTTCATTTTCAGCTTTGTGTCCATTAACTGTGAGATCGTTCTAACTCCTAGGACCTAAGTTCTTGTCTGAATGATTTCTGGTTCAATTTATGAAAGTTACCACCATGAGCAATGAATGTTGTTAATAAGCAATTGGCTATCTGATTGTTTAAATATCTTTAATTGTTCATGTGTTTCGGAATAAATATCAGCTATCTGTAATTTCTCTTTATAATGCATGCACAAGATACATTACTCATTAATAAGTGACAATCTCGCTCCGCGAGGATAGGTAGGTAATTAGATTCAATTTCTTGTTGTGTGTGATTTAGATGCAGGAGAGCCTAAGACGAGAGGTAAGAACCTGCGCATCACATTGTGAACACTCCTTGCATTCTCAATGAATATGCATGTTAGTTAGGCACTTGCATATCATACTTAAAATAAAAAATACAAAAATATATATGGTGGACCGGGCCGTAACCGGTAAAACCTTTTATTTTTGTTACTTGACCTACGGTAACGGGACCAAAAACCGGACGGATTCCCTACACCAAATAGTCACGGGCTAGTTGGGAACGTTGATTGGGGAGAATCCCTTGCTATTGTTGCCTACAAATTTCTGGGCCTCAATAGTTTCTGGTGCTAGAAGGAGGGCCTCCAATGAATGGCTGGTCGAGGAAACCCATTTTCCCGAGATTACCCCACCAGTGATATTTTTGAAATAATTTTGTGACCTGACCCAAATACTTAAGAAAATATAAAAGGATAGACCGTCCTATATTGGAAGACTCAGTGTTGTTTGGGTTTTGGAAGAACTTGTAGAAACAACCTTACAGGAAGTGGTTCAACCTTTGAAGCAAGTAAGCTCGGGTACACCTTACGGATCTCCTATTTAGACTCCTGTTCTTTCACCTCCTCATTTTTCACTCATGGCAGGTATAAATGTAAATCAGCCCAACCCACCGCTGGTTTGGAAAGCTAGATCACCCTTGAACCTAACACCTCCGTTGCATAGCCTACCTCAAGCTTTTGAGAAGTTGCTGCCTAAGTTTGATCCTAATGAGAAGGTTGTCGCAGATGACCACTTGCAAAGTTTCTATTTGGCAATAGAAGGATTAAGGGCTGGGGAATACGAGGATTTTGTCTGTAGATTGTTCCCGCATACCCTTAAAGGAGCGGCAACATCCTGGTACTTTGGTTTTCCTGCAAACTCTATCCCCAATTGGGATACCTTTGAAAGGATTTTTAGAAGTAAATATGCATCCCGAAAGACACATGCATCACTAATGAAAGGTCTAGGTGCTTTGAAAAAAGAAAGGAATGAGAAGGTACATCATTTCACTCAAAGGTTTTCATCTTACCTCAATAACTTCTCTACAACTGATAAGCCTTCCGATAAAGTTCTGATTGAGTATTATACCTTAGCTTTAGGACTTGACTTGTCTATGTTTGCAAAATATCAAGTTAAACCTACATTAGTTGAGACTTATGAAGAGGAAAAAAGAGTAGAGGCTGAAAAGGAAAGTATAGAAGATTATCTCGAGCAACCTGGAGAAAAAACTGTTGGGAAAAGAGCCTTATTGCTGTCGAAACCTAAAGAGGAGAAATCACATGATTTTGAGGGAATGTTAAAAATTATGAAAAAACTCTCCAACAGAATAATAGATTTGGAGAAAGAAAAGGAATCTCAGAAAGCTTATAAGCCCTACTACAAAAAAAGGAGGATAACAACCAATTCAAGACCCCTCCACATAATTCAGCATCAATGAATCTGACAAAGGTAGGGATGGACAATTTCTGCACTTTTAACCAACAACCCCGTTCTGAAAAGAATTGTCCTCAATGGTTAAATTCAATGACATTGGTAATGAATCAGCTTTTGGACTCTAAATTGAATGAGGATAGTGATGAAGATAAAAAGGGTATTCAGACCATAGAGAGACAGGAAAATGATGCCACGTTTTTATGGGATTGTGTCTCGTTGTTTGATACAGAAAAGGGTAATCCTAAACTTGAGAAAATACCCACAACAACAAAAGACATGGATCTGATAATTAAAGATAATGTGACAATTTCAAAGATTAATAAGTTGCAAAAGAATGTCAAGAGACAGTCAAAGAGCAATATTGAAGATAAAGTACCCAAAGTTACCATTTTCAGCCAGGAGATGGAACAAATCAACAAGCCTGCCAAGATTATGGAAGGAAAATTCGATGTTGACAAAGGAAACACTAAAAAGAATGAAGAGCCAGAAAAATAAGTACCCACTGAAAATCAACCCATGGAGGAAGATGTCGAATTACTTGGGGAAGAAAAAGCTAAAACCCCACCTTTCCTTTTGACTCTGGAAATGCCGAATCATAAGGTGCATAATTGTTTGGTAGATTCTGGATCATTGGTAAATGTTATGCCACTTGTAGTTTGCAAGAAAATTAATGGGTGGCCAAATCCCACGGCCTGGGAAGTCATTCAACTAGATAGAACAAGTGTCAAAGTAGTGGGTGAAATGAAGAATGTTTTCATTCGTTTATTTGCAAATAACAAGATATGTCAATTTATTGATATTATGGTGGCTGACATACTGGATGGTTATGGGATTATTCTGAACCGAGATTGGTCTGCCAGGTTAAAGGGGTATTCTACTTCAAACTGGTCTCATTTATGGTTACCTCATAAGGGTACCCCAAATCATATCAAAATTTTAAGAGAACCTTACATGAAACACACTATCACTAAGTTGGGGGAAGGAAATGAATTTGTTAACTCTGTTCTGGGAAATTATCTAATGGAGCTTGAACTAAGATATCATGCCTTAGAAAAACCCAGCAATATATTTGACATTCATCCTGATCTCCTTCAACTTCCTCAGGCTAATGAGATTGATTATAAATTAGTAGATATGATTTTGGTTTCAAAAATAGTACAATTAGATCATGGATAGATATCTCATGTCTGCAATACAACCTAGCCCTTTGACTCGTTAAATTGAAGGATTTTCAGGGGTGGGCACACAATTTTCTTTTCTTTTGCTTTAATGATTTTGTACATAAATAATTTGATGTTGTTTTGATTTGATTTACCGCTTTGTTTCTAGTTATTTTTGTTTTGAATAAAGAGGCAAACTTTTGGTTGCATGGAAAACATCAGGGTTCTTGATTAACTGAAATTTTTGAGAAAAAGACTGTGCATTTTATTTTGGAAATGATAGAATGTCTTCTAGTAGGAAGTTTTCCTAATTGGCCATGTGTTCATTGAAGCCCTACTTAACCCCTGTAGATAACTCAGAATTAAGAGGTCTGGAATACTATTTCGAGGCTCCATCCATTTCACATCTAAGATGTTCTAGGGAGTGATAGAAAAAGGCCCGTGGAGAGGAAGCAAGGTAAACACTTTACTATATATAAATGATCCCATGCCATAATTCAGAAATACTAAAGGCTGTTAAGAGTCAAAACTCCTTAAAGAAGCAATACATATCAAAGCAAAGTGTCAAAAACATGAATTTCAATTTGCCAAAAGTTCTTCTCCGTCCGTGAGCTGAAAAGTAAATTCTTCTCTCACACAAAAGGACACTACGGATAGAAGAGCCTGAATAAAATTCGGAAAGAAAGGCAGGTGGAGGACTCAAAAGAACAAAAGTTCAAATGACACAAAATTACAATTGGCATGGGAACGAGGAACAAAGGAATAGTGCTATTTACCATATGTTATGATCCTGTGGTGTCCAAGATAGAAACTACCCAAAGACAGAGGTAAAATAAATCTCACCTATTAGGCCTCAAAAGAGTTATCCAGACTTTCAAATATTTTGGGTGTTCGCATCCCCCAAAGAGTGGACTGCTTCTCAATGATTTCAATGCATGTGTTTGCCATCTTAGGAATACAAGCATCTAGAAGAGTTCAACTTATGAGCTAGATGATTAAACAGTATTTTACTGAGAAGAAGTTAAGTAAAAAATCTAGGGTTCACCAAGTAGTCGCCAATTGTTGCAGCTGCAACAATTTTCCCAAAATTCAAAAAATTTCGGGACCCTCCTTTAATTCATTTTGGCTCAGCTTTTGGGTTTGCTTGATGTTCTGTGCAAAGATTACTTTTAGGCCAGCGATGTTTTACTATTTTTTTTAGTTTTTCCTTGCCATCAAAAGTGTTTTGGATGTTTAAGTCGGAAGTCTAGTCATCTGCACGCCTGCCATCGCAAAGAGGTAACAAGAAGCTGAGTCCGATCCAAGATTTGTTTTCTCTGATGCTTTTATTTATTTGTCTTAATCTGTGGCTTGTTGGAATACCGCCGGAACGTATTGTCTCTATGATTTCTGTAGTTGCGGATGGCGCATTATCAAGTTCCTCGATGATTGCATTAACTTCTTTCGACCCCGTCATTTTTTGTTTCACTGATCCTTGAGATTTCAGTGTTCGTCGTTGCGGCTTTGAAAAGCGTTGTCTTTTTGGCGTAGTTTGATTTTATTTTTTGCGAGACCGATGTTTTTTGGTCGAAGTCATGTTGGTTTTTTCTTTGATTTTTTCCAGTCTACGGAACTTGGTTTCTTTTTTGGTTTCGTCATTGTGTCTCTCCAGCCATGTATTGCTTCGATGCTTTAGTCTTGGGAGCTCCAATGCGAGTATCGTTTTGTTTCTCTGTCGATGCCTTAGCATTTCTCCTAACTGTTTCATCATCCGCCGTTACGGAGGCAATGTTGACTTGGTCGTCGATCCCTTAGCTTTTTACCACCCGATGACCTTTTTCCCGCCGATTATAATTGACCGTGGAGTATATATAGTGGAATTGGGTGGTTTATTATTTTATCGTTATTTTTGGACTTTTCTTTGTGCTGTCATTTTCGCTCGAGCAGACCAGGATTCTCGCTATCGGTACCCTCGCTCCTAGGTGGCTCTGCCATGGAAGTTCAACGGTTTTCCTCCTGTCAGTCACGCAGCAGTGCCAGGTAGGCCCTTATGCTCATTTTCCCATTCCGTTCATTTGGACAAGCTGTTTTGTTGTCTCTGCGGTTAGTATTTTACTTAGGTTTCCATCTTAACATGTATATATTCTGAGGTGAATGGTGTGACTATCAGTGGGGGGGGGGTCTTTGTGGTTTACTTGATGTTTTCTTCCGTGGACGTTATGGTCTTACAGCCTGCACTTGATTGTTGGGGAAATCGATGTAGACGCTCGTTACGTTTCCCACACCAGTTTGCCCCATTTTGTGTTTGGTCATCTAGGGAAGGCTTTCATGGCTTTCCTAGGGAATGCTGGGTTTGTTTCCACTCGTCCGGTTTCCCTCATTTTGCGAACCCAGACCTCAATGTTGTTTTTAGTTCACTACTTAGGGCAACCTTGTTCACTGTTGAATTCGAGCCCCGAACTGATCTAGGGTAGGATCGCATTACCCGGTCTATGATGGACCGTGAAATGAGCATGTACAGTCTTCTAGGGTGCTATCACATGTAGCGTCTCCTTTGATATTTTTATATTAAGGTGCCTCAGGTGTTCCGCGTAACATGTAGGTTGTGGCGCTGAGAGAGGGCTAGAACTATTCTCATTTTTTACGAAGGCATTTTTTTTCCACATCCGAACTTTGTTGGACTAAACTGGTTTTAGTTTTTGGGCAGGAGCATTTGTTTGAACATGTTTTGCTTATTTTTTATAACTACAGTCATTTTTAATGTAGATGAGGTAAAACGCTTATATTGTTATCTTTATCTTTAAAATTTGTCCGGAAATGATCTAACAGAACCTAAAATACATTTCTGTACATGACAGGGAAATTCCTCGGAACTTAAGATGTCTAAACGTCAAACGAAGAAGGCTCCCGTAGTTGAAGAGGAACCCGAAGTCGAAGTCATGACCAGAGTCGAATATACTTACGAAGACACCAAATGCAAAATTTGTGTGGAGCCCAAATATCAGTGCGGAGAAATCTATAGATTAATTACGCACCGAGAGGTGCCTGACATAGGTTTTGAGGAAGAAAACATCTATGCCAACATAGAGAGGTCTTCATTAATGAAAATTGCTATGAGACCTAAACTCTTTCCATGGTCAGAGGTGATTGGGTGGATTCTTCCTAGGGCAGATGTGACCACCATGATTCTGGAAAATGTTGAAAAACAGGGTTATGCTACTTATAGCCCTGGATATGTATCCCAGGCCTACCACTTTCCAGAAGCGCAAATATATCTGACTGAAGATTGGCTGAAAAGCATCAGGATGGACCTCGTCGAGACACTCAAGAGGATTCCCATGCCTGGAAAAAACTTTAGAACTAGGATAGCTAGAGAATATGACACTACAAGTCTAAGAACCCCTTATAGGTTCATCACCTTAATGCTGAATAGGATTTTCGAGAGAGCCCATGGTAAAAGCTTCAAATTGGAATGGGTGTCGATAATTTTCTATGTTGCAACAGAGGGGACCATTTTCAATTGGGCCAACATTGTGTCCAATATCCTCTCAGCCTGCATGGCATCAGCATTGGGAGGGGTGTCCCAAAAGAGATAAGAGTTCTACATGAGCTCCATACTGATTGATTGCATACTATGCAATCAACCTTTCCCCAACCTAAGGTGCATCTAGGACCGGGAAAGAACATTGGTTTACTCAGCATACAAGCCACTATGGGCCCACAAATACCACAGTAACTACAGAGAAGTGTGTGAGCATTTCATTATGCCATTGTACACCCTGATTTTCTTGAAAGAATGAGACTGCATGTTGGAGGAGGCATTGCAGGTGATTGAAGTGTATGCAGACTATTATTTGACTTAAGATGGACTATATTTTAGAATGTTTGGATGCCTTAGAGCTCCCTCACTACTGCCTAAGTATGCCACAGACTATGTAATTCACAAAGAGGCAGTTATACAAGTCTTTTTAGATGGCATAGGAAGTTTTCTATTTGAGCATAAGAAAGCAGCGTACCCTCCTTTGCCTTTCAGATTGGGAAGTTACAAATTTACCAGGGTAAAGAAGGCCGATGAATTTGTGGAGGAGTAGGAAAAGTTCCATTTTGGGGAAATGCGTTTCCACAGGAATGACTCCTGGAACAAAGTTGCAGAGCACTGCAAAGAGGTGAATGTACATTTTGAATACACTGGCCACTGGGACAGAGAAGAGTCCATTTTCCATAGTGCACTAAACATGATGGCCTTAAGAAGAAGGTTTAAAAATAAGATCACCACCAAAGGTAGAAAGGGATAGGACGAGCAGGAAAAGGCTGAGGGGGAGGAAACCAAGAAAAGGAATGAAGAAGCTAGGAGGTTATCCCAAGAGGCTGAAGGCTGGCTAAAAGGAGAGGAGGAGGAGAAAAGAAGAGCTACACAAGAGGCAGTCAAAAAGGCAAAAGAAGATACCAAAAGTGAAGAAGAAGAAAGAAAAAGAAATATAGATGAGGAGCTGAAGAAGAAGGAAGCAAAGAAGATAAATATGACACGGGAAGTGACAAAGAAATCAGCTTCTGACATAGCAGAGAGTCAGGCCCAGGACTTGGAAAACCCCGACATTCAGGATCCTGAAGTACCCGCTGCCAGCACACCTGGAAATTCTATGGTCCCCACCCTTAGGCTAATCCCCTTTGAACAGAAGAAAGGGGAAGAGGTACCGGATTTTAATACTATCTTTTATGATAAAGAAAAGAAAAGGATAGTAAAGAGGACCGAGAGGAAGGTTGAAACCGGGGGGCTGTGTGGAAAGATGATAAATGATACGACTATTGTATATGGGACAGACAGAGACCCTAGGTTCACTATCAGAGCAAAGGCTGCACTGATCCATGCTTCTGAGGACAATGTAGATAAAATAATGACGGACCTTGAGCAGTCAAAGAAGTCTTCTTCTCAGCCCAAAGATACCTTGAGAAAGGAAAGGGAAGAAAATAATCGGTTAAAAAGAAAATTTGAAGTCATACAAAAGGAAATCAAGTCTTCAAAGGCTGAGCTTCAGGTCCTCAAGATAGAGAAGAAATATATGGATATCGCCCAAGAGTGTCTAGAAAATGTGCAGCAGGATTATTAGGAGTTGAGGGCTGAAAAGGAGCAATTGCTAAGCAGGATAGGGGACTTGTAACTGCAAAGGGATACCTTGGAAGCAAATGAGAGGCAATATCAAGGGCAGGAGGTAGAACTTAAAGAGTAGATTACCTCATTGATAGTAGCTTTAGAAGAAGCTAGGAACAACAAGTTAGTATTCAGCCTTTCAAGGATCACGTTCTGGCACAGAGAGCCAAGATGCACCAGCTACAAGTAGCCATAGAGGAGGAAAGGTGGAAGGCTTTGCAGGTAGATAGCCGGTTGGAAGAGATTTTGGAGACCTCTTCATAGTTTCTTGATAGATCTCAGGACATCTTGGAAGTCTTGATAGGAAGGATGGTAAGGTTAGAAGCTAATGAACAAACTCCTGTAGAGTTACCCTCAAAAGATCAACAAGCCCTCGGGCAAGACTACAATTTGTTGGAGTTTGCCATCAACACAGCCGAGGATTTCAAGAAGGCTATTAATCAGACAAGAGTGGCATGTGTAGAATTCTTCTTGAGACTTCTAATCACTCATAATTGATGCCAGGTAGAGGCTGAGCAAAGAATGGATGATTTTCCATACCACGGCATGTTTTTTGAAATTTTGCAAAGAAGGTATCATGAAGATGAAAAAATAATACAGCACATTAAATTTTTAGATGAACAGACCCTAAGGAATGAGGTAGATCATTCCGCAGTTAGTGTGCAGTTGTTAGAAGACCAGCTTCACCTCAGCGCAGCTAGAATAGAGGTCATCAGAAACCAAGTTGCAAAATTTGAAATAAATATTCGATTCTTGGAACCTTCTGAATTTGAAAGTATTGCTTCAGAAGCCTTAGCATGGAAGAATTTTTTTAATAATCAAGTGGGGCCCTCCTCATGAACATTTGTTCACTTTGATAATATTTTGTAAATTTTATAAACACCTAGTCATTAGAGGAAATTTGGGGTCTAAAATGGGACTTATAAGAAATGAGCCAACAGTAAATTCTTGTGAGTATGAATTCAATAACCAATAGAATTTCAATAAAATGAGTCAACCATAATGGTTGACTTGAAATATTTGTCATAAAAAAGACTATTTTTTTGTTCGTATTTTCAACATATCTCCATGTGTTTCTACTAAAATTTCAAATGATAGGAATCGTTGGATGCATAATTTAGTTATGCATCCAACAAGTACCCACACGACATACTTTTGACAGACCCCACTAGCCCAAAAAAAGGAAATACCTGAAAAAATGTGATGATAATGTAAAAAGTAGTTTTTTTCTTTCTTCCTCCAAAATTAAATAATATTATTTTATTATTTTAACCATTATTTTATTATTTTAACTATTATTTTATTATTTTCCTTAGGAGGCCCATTTTAGACCCCAAAATTCCTCTAATGGAAATTAAATTTTGGGAGGTGAAGAGTTGGGGAAGCCGAAGAGTCACTCATGGGAAGCCCAATAGTCTTGTTCTTTTATAGAAATATAGGAGATTTAGATGGAAAATGGACTTTTTCCCAGTTAGATGAGTGAAGACATATTGTAAGAAGAACGATTTTTCCTTTTGCAATAGAGAATTACAGTTTTCTTGTTGGAGAAAGCTTGGTGGGATGTTCAAATGTTATGCTATGGATTTGTTGAAGAGGAAGTATTTTGTTTTCAGCTTTGTGTCCATCAACTATGAGATCATTCTAACTCCTAGGACCTAAGTTCTTGTCTGAATGATTTCTGGTTCATTTTGTGAAATTTACCACCGTGAGTAATGAATGTTGTTCATAAGCAATTGGCTATCTGATTGTTTAAATATCTTTAATTGTTCATGTGTTTTGGAAGAAATATTAGCTATCTGTAATTTCTCTTTATAATGCATGCACAAGATACATTTTCATTAATAAGTGACAATCTCGTTCCCCAAGGATAGGTAGGTAATTAGATTCAATTTTTTGTTGTCTGTGATTTAGATGTAGGAGAGCCTAAGACGAGAGGTAAGAACCTGCGCATCACATTGTGAACACTCCTTGCATTCTCAATCAATATGCATGTTAGGTAGGCACTTGCTTATCATAATTAAAATCAAAAATACAAAAATATATACAGTGGACTAGGCCGCAACCAGTAAAACCTTTTATTTTTGTTAGTTGACCTACGATAGCCAGACCGCAAACTGGATAGGTTCCCTACACCAAACAGTCACGGGCTAGTTGGGAATGTTGACTAGAGAGAATCCCTTGCTATTGTTGCATGTGAATTTCCAGGCCTCAACAAAACCATTTCTTGATAGGATCCTCATGTTGATTGAATCTATCTTTGGCCTTTTGTCTTGATTCTTCAAGTTTAAAAAAGGTATTAATTCGTTCTTGTAAACTTTTTCTAACGGATCCTCTTGAGGATTGAGCTAACTGTAAAGATGGGAGAATAATTTTTGGCGAAGTATGGATTCCTTTTCAAAGACTAGAGTATTAGGGAGAAAATCTTAAGGAATTCTTTGGGGTAACCCTTTCTTCCCATAAAGCAATAGGAAGGGCTATGTGTCCGTTTCTTTGAAACTCAATAACAATTTTCTTTAAAATTTGAATGAGATTTTTATTTGTTGTTTATGCTAACCCATTTCCCCGTGGATAATAATTTTCTGAGTAATGCAATTTCATTCCCTTTTTCACAAGAAAATTAAGTTATCTTGATAAATGAGAAATAAGATGCATTGCCAAAAATAAGAGAAATTGGAACCCTAAACTTAGTGATGATTTTCTCTTGTAAGAAATCGATGGTTGCATCCTCATTCACTTTTCCCAAAGGAACTTCTTCCACCCATCATGTAAAATAATCCATAGTTGTGAGGATATACCGATCCTCTTGTGATGATTTTGTGTTAATATCTCCAATAATGTCTATGCCCAACTGCTCAAATGGTTCTGGAATGATAATGGGCTGCAATGGTCATGTTTCTTTTGGCAACTGGCCACCATTCCTTTGCCATACATAACACTTTCTTACGTAAGCATCGACATTTTTAAATAGAAATTTCCAATAGTACCCGACACTGAGTATCTTATGAGTTGTGGTATCCCTAGAAAAAAGTCCTCCTACAGGACCATCATGTAATTCTTTGACCACTTTGAAACCCCATCAAAGTTTTTTTTGAAAAGTACTCCATTAATTATCTCATAAGATTTTGAATTCTATCGAAGTTCCATTCTCTGCTTTGAGTTCAAATGTTCCAATAGATATCATTGCTATAGACAATGCACCAATATATGTACCAAGATTCAAGAGTAGTGGAAATGGGACATACATCAATTAATTTCATTTCAGCTTCATTCTCTCAATCATGATATTCATTAGACTGAATTTTCGCAAGCAACTTGCAAAACCATTGACCTTTGATAATAGTATCCAGTTTGAATTCCAAATCATATTCTTGTAGTGCGGTGATCTAATTTCCTCTTTGTGTTCCCAATTCCTTTTGTTCAAAGAGAGACCTGACAGTCACATGAGGAATGATAAATTTTGTTCTATTCTTCAAAATATAGGGCCTGAATTGTTTTACTCCCTTGAATACCGCATATGCTTGTTTATCTATGACTAGGTAATTCAATTTGGCCCCTTGTAATCTAGTGGTTATGAACAATATAGTGGTTACGAATGATATTGGATATTCATCTCCTAGTTCTCCTTTCTGAGTAAGCACTGTTGTGAGAGAGTTATCGGAAGAAAATGTTTATAAAATAAAATCCTTTTCAAAATATGGACTTCTCAAAGAAGGTGCACAAGTTAGTGTTTTCTTTATGTCTTTAAATGAAACCTTCTCAATGTCATTCCACTTGAACTATACGCTTTTCTTTACAATTTGCTGCAAAGGTTTCACAATTTGTGTGAAATCATGTACAAACCTTCGAAAAACAATATTGTGCCCATAAACGACTGCATAGTATTTTTATTAATGGGCATGTGAATCTGAGTTATAGCCTCAACTCTCTCTGGGTATATTGAGATTACCTTCTTTGAGAGGATGTGAACCAATAGTTTTCCTTCAAGAACAACGAAAATACTTTTCTTTGGGTTTAAAGATATACCATATTTTCTACAATTTTCAAAAAAATGTTTTAAGTGAAAAGGATGGTCTTCTCTTTTATTCGAGAAAAGTGTTACATCATATAAATATACTACTACAAAGTAGCCAACTAAAACTTGGAATGCACTATCCATGGCCCTATGGAATGTGGCTCCATCATTATTAGGCCAAAAGGCATTCTCCTATAAGTGAATGTTCCCCACTTTGCATGAAGTGTAGTCTTTAATTGGTCTTCCTTGGACACTAACACTTGATTGTAACTAGAAGATCGATCTAAGAGGGAGAAAAATTATGATCCTGATACCATTTGTAGAATTTGTTCCATTGGTGGAATTGGATAGTTATCTTTGTTTGATTCTTTGTTTAAATTCAGGAAATCAACACACAATATTATCTCCCCTAACTTCTTCCTCACCGAAACTAGATTTGCTATGCATTCGGAGTGTTTAACCCTGAGGATAATATTTGCATTTAGTAGCTTCTTCAATTAGTTTTAGATTAAAGGATCTAATTTACAATGCATTTTCTTGAGTTGTTTCTAAAATGGTTTTACATATGTATTGATAGGAATTACATGCTGGATGATGTGTGTATCATAAGTCTTCAAATATTCATATGTCTAGGAGAATATATATTTATATCGTTGAAATAATTTAATGAACCTACATCTTTCTCCATGCGAGCAACGTTGTCCCAAATTGACATACTTGGGCTCAGCTTCTATTCTTAAATTCACCAGCTCATATTACATTGAGAAGCTATTTGTTTTAACATTAGCTGGTTTCTTGATTTTGTTTTGAAAATAAAACATTCTTTCAAGCATTCTCACTCCTTTAGGCATGAAATTTTCTTTGACCATGTCTTAATTTTGTAAATTTGATTGATGTTCTTCTTCGTCAATTATAGATTCTTTGAAATTTGCCACACTGGTTAGAAAGTTAGTAATTTGTTCATCATCATCAAACACCCTCAGATTTGTAATGTTGTCATGTACTGATGGCATGAAAAATTAATTCAATAGAGCACATATTATTAGTCAGCACTAATCGAGAAGCATAAGTAGTTAATAAATCATCCACAACATTTTGTAATATAGGGATTGCATTTATATTAAAAGAACTGAAGTGTGCTATCAAATTCCATACCTCAGATTGGTACCCTTTAAGATGTGGGCATAAACATTGAATTGTGTCTCTTATTTGTTTAACAACTATCTTAGAATCACCATAAACTTTCAAATTTTGTACACTTAATTCAATGTCTTTTTTCATACCTTGGACTAGAGCTTCATATTCTGCGGTGTTATTTGTACATTCAAACTCTATCCTACAAGAGAGAAAATTTTTGTTTCTTTCGGGATCAATAAGTAAACAACCTTCTCTTGATCCCTCTTGTGTTTCAGAAACATCAAAATGCAAATTCCAAAATCTATCATCTAAATCTATTGGGTTAGTAGCATCTCCTACATTAGTAACTAAGTTTACAATGTTACAATCAATGTCATGAACCCATGAAAATCGAAGGAGATCGTACTATGTATTTGATTCATAAATTACTTCCTTGGCTTGATAGTTCCCTAGTTCAAGTTCTAAAAAATAATTTCCCAAAACCGAAGATGATAAATTGATGGGTTTGTTCTTCTCTTCCAGCTGAGTTACATTCTGTTTCATATGGGGTTCCCTCAGTATCTTAATATTTCTGATAGTTCGTGTATGTTAGCCATAAGTGAGAGAAATTGGTTGAAAAATAACCATTTATTTTTGTGGATGAGTCCCTGCTCGATATCAAACAATAATTCTTATCTATATCCACCACCATGATATATATGAATTTGCACACTCTTGGATCTACAGACAATCTAAGAATCACATCTTTTGTTACTCCTATAACCTTCATAGAATACCTATCTACTTGAATGATCTATGAAGGGAATGGTATCATTTTTCCATTTATATTATTGAAAATGGATAATGGAATAACATTATATGAGGCTCTAGAATCCACTAAACAATTATGCACATTGTGGTTGAAAATTTCATAAGTTAATAGGAAAGACAGAGTCTAGGATTTTGATTTACCGCCAATACATGCTTCATTTATCTTAGTATCTGATTCGATGGCCTCTGTTGTACTGCTTGGTTGTGTATCAAATGATTCCAATAATTTATTTATCTACTGAGGAAGATTACATTATTTGAACAAAGAAATATTTTCTTTGGTTTTCTTAATATCTTCCACAATATCACATCCCATGTTATATTCTTTTGTGCCTTTCTTAGTACTTTATATTTTGTTTTCCTCATCCTTCACATGTTTATTAATCATTGGGCTTGTTTCTTTTATGTTTTCTGGATTCACCATATGTTTTGTTTGAGTGGTGCTGATAATTTTCGTCATGGTTTCCTTTATTCTCTTTTCTTTAAGAAACACTAGACTTTGATCCACTACTGGGCCTTTACTCCTAATTGTGATGTTTACTGATGATAATTGGATTTCCTCAGTCTGTCATTCCTCATTCAATCCTAATGTGGGTGCCCAATCTCATAACACCATTGTTGTTTCTTTGGTTGTTTCTTCCTTATCATTTGTTTGGTGTTCTTCTTCTTCTGGATGCATCAGTTGGGCGTCTAATAATTCATTCATTACCATAGTCATTGAATTTATCTATTGTGGGAATATTTTATCAGAGTGGTATTCTTGATGAAATGTATAGAAATTATCCATGCCACCTTCATTGAAATTCATAACAACATAATTAAGTAGAGGTGGTTGGGGTTATCCGCTTTCTTCCATTTTCTTGTAGTAGG
This sequence comes from Pseudotsuga menziesii, assembly GCA_001517045.1. Lineage (NCBI taxonomy): Eukaryota > Viridiplantae > Streptophyta > Pinopsida > Pinales > Pinaceae > Pseudotsuga > Pseudotsuga menziesii. Next base: position 49,389 of record LPNX010148619.1, on the reverse strand, counting down.
GCCCGAATGGATTTCTTGATGAACTAGCTCCCTTCTCTTTCTCAAAGTATACTATTTTCTTTGATAATTTATGCACCATTTTTACCACATTTTCTAATTCATTTGAATGTTCTTCTTCAGGCCTAGTCAAAAGAAAAATATCTTTACTAGCCATTGTTTTTACTTCTGGTTCCAAAGTATGTCTTACGATACTATCCATATCAGCTTCTTCCTTCTTGGATTCTTCATAATTTTATACAAACTTATCCTTAACTTCCCTTTTTACAAACATTGCTATGGGTGGATATAGTGTTGTAGTATAATATTCTAACAAAGACTCCTTAGTTGTTTTTGTCGCAGCACTAAAACCGTTTAAAAGATTAGTGAATCTTAAACCTTCTCTTTCTTTTCCATCTTGATAGACAATAATTCTTTCATGAGTGTGGCTATGGTTTTCTGGTTTCCAATTTTACTTATAAATGCCCTTTCAAAACCATCTTAGTTCTCTATTGAGTTAGATTGTAAAATAAAATACCATGAGGGAACTCTAGGCTCAAAGGTATACGGGAAAAATCTGCAGAAAACATCTTCATTCTCAATGTTTAGAAGGTTTAGTGGGAGGTAAAAAAATATTAGATGATGTTCAGCAGAAACACATTTTTCAAGATCAAATTTTGGAAGCACCCTTTTTGGGTGCTTAGGTAAAACGTGTAAAGGAGAAGCTAGGTTGAGTGTTTTTCTAGCTCTCTGGGGAGGTTTATTAATAGCTTCAGCCATAACTAGAGGCGGATATTGTGGTGGAGAATGTGGAAATATGTGATTTGTAGGGGATTCGGGTCCTAACTGATCAATAGGTTGAGTGATTTCTTCGAGAGAGAAATATAACAATTCTTCCAACGTTTCCAGAAGCAATGAATCTTGAGTGTATGATATCTCTTTCTTGGGAACTCACCTCCTAGGGAACAAAGGAATTTATTTCAAACCTCCAAGTTTCCTAATGTATGATCTTGTATGCCTTCGAAAATGATCAGTTTCTTCAAATGGAACGCATCTAAAGGTTCTCTATCTTCTTCATAACTTACCCTTTCTTGTTCTTCATATTAAAGAATGAAATATTTTGGGAAATTCATTTTAGATGTAGTTCCAACATAATATTTTCTCACAAAAAAATTTCCTCTGTCATTCATGCACTCGTTGTCCTCCTTCTAGTACCAAATCTTCTGATTCCTAGAAATTCCCAAGCACCAACAGTAGGGATTCTCCCTGGTAATCGATCCCGATTAAATCATCCACCATTTTGTTTGGGGAATCCATTTGGTTTAACGTTCATGCTATTGTAGATTAATTTGTTTTAAAATATTTACCAGTTACGGTCTAGTTCACCATTTATGTGATTTTCTGTAAAAATGCATCTAATTGACAGAAAGAAACCTCAATAGTGATGCGCGGGTTCTTACCTCTCATCTTACCACTCCTACCTTCTCAATTATTTATTTTATCTAATATTAAACTAACTATCATATTCTATCTTATCCTATCCCTGAAGGGAAAACATTTAGGATTAGAGTAATTTACTATAACTATTCATACCAATTTCATAGATAATTGTTTCAATATAATATTCACATACACAGTAGAAATAATATAAAAATAGATATGATATGATAAACAATTTATTACTCATTAAGCACACAGACATTTTACGTAGAAATGAAAACCATTCACAACCACTGAATCAATTCAAAGAAATTTAGAACGATCTCAATGTATATTGTATGGAAGAAAGAAGATGTAATTCCACATTATACACTCCACACATTCCAAGCAATTTTTTGTACAGGATTTTCCAAGCAAATAGGTCTTTCTTATTAGGAGAAAAATAAGTTCTCTTACAAAAATAGTCCATCCCTCTTGTGTGCTAGAAAAAGGCATTTCTATCTACTGCCAACCTCTATTTATATTACAATTAGAATTCATCATCTAGTGACCTTTCGTTTACCCTAAGCCCAGGGATTCCAAAATTTGTCATCTAGTGCATTAAATAGGAAGATTCCAAAAGATTCTATAAAATACAAAATTTAAGGTGGGACCTGCCATGCTAGAAACATATCTTTCCCATGCGTTAGCCTCTTCAGCAATGGTTTTATACTTTCTTGGCTTCATTACTTGCATGGTCACTTCATGTATTGAAATATGTGTCTCTATATGTGCCACTTCTTCTGTTGTGGCCTTACAAATTTTTTCTAAGAGGTAGGAATTGACAAAAGCTTGCTCAACAAATTGTTGAATGTCTTCTTCAGTGAAGGTTTCCACTTTTCTGATGTATTCTATGTCTTCTTGCAACCTGTTCTGCAACTATTATATACATTGGTTATTGTTTGGAAGGCTACTAATCTTTAGAACCAAAGGAATCTGGCACCTTTCATTTACCTATTGTATCTTCTTATAAAAGTCCTCGCGTATTCCATGGTTTTGGAAATCTCATTTCTTAACCTCCGGGCAGCTTTCCTACAAAACTCTAGAAGTGTAATTTTTTATTTTATTCCCTATGTTGTCTTCTGGGGAAGATGTCCAAGAAGCTTTGAATCAGTTTCAGCCAGTTTAAGTGAATTTTGACCTTCTCTGCGACCTCCAACAATCCTTTTGTGAAATATAGGGATTATGCTGCAATGACCCTTAGTCTTGTAATTATCAACCTCATTTTGTATATTTCACTTGTAAGGTTCACCCGAGTATGATGCATATGTTATTGGATTTTGCAGTCTTGATCAGAGAAAGGATTAATGTCTTGTCTTCCTTTATCAGCTAGCTCTATTTGTTTCCTCAAAGATTCATTTTTCTCAACCAATTATTTCACCTGAGTTTTCGACTCCTCTATATGCTGGTTGACAATTATCTCTTCAGATTCTAGATGAGATATCTGGGCTTCAAAATCATTCCTCTCTCCTTCGATGATTACTAACTGTGCATTCAATGCCTTCTTTTTTTGTCTCAATAATCTGGTATTCATTTAGTAGTCTCTGTTTTTGAAGAGAATGGCATCATGCTTCCTCTTTAACTCTATTCCTTCTCCTCGTAATTTTACCAGATTATCCTTCATATTGAGAATCTTTTCTTTGTTATGCTCCACATTGTCCATCAACTGATAAACATTGTCAACATTGGCTTTTGCAACTGCTATGTTCACTAAGGCCATGAAGTTTGGGTCCTTTTGGGTACCCTTCATTATAGTGTTCTTGGTGAAAGTGACTACGTCATCTTGTGTTCCCATCCTCAACCTTTTTTTTGACCTCCTCATCATGGTATTTCTTGATTTGTCAAATATGATAGTGTCTAAGAAAACTATTGTGTGTTGCTTTGATGGGGTGATCTCGAGCTCCCCAAAAGGAATGTGACCACCAGTCATTGTTTCACTTGATGGGCCACGAGGTTCTATGTCCATTGACTCATTCTAGGATTCTTCTTGGTCTAGATATTCCCTGATTCGATCTTCTTCCTCCTTTATTCTAAGTTCTCCTTCAACTTCCTTGACTTCTTTTCATGTTCTTTCTTCATTTTCCTTCCTTAATCTTGCCAATTCCTTTTTCCTATGGGATTCTTCTGTGTGCCTCTTCTCAGCTTCTTCTTTTAGTATTTTCCCATTTTCTACCTATTGAAACTTTAATGATTCTTCTTTATGTTTCTATTGTTTCATCTTTGTTGTAGTGCCACCATATTTTATCCTGTTGGTACCACATTTTCGAGTAAAATGCCTATTTAACTCGGTCAAATTATTAGCTCTTCGGGATAATTATTCATCTTTGTTGAAGAAATCTACATATTCAAAATGTATTTTCACTATCGCACAATCTTCAATGACCTTTCCTCTGCTATCATTTATTTGAAACCTTTTTTCTCTAAAGTGGAAATTTTCTAGTTCCCTTACAAAATCTTTGGTTCCTTTTACCTTGGAAAAATTATATCCTCCAATACAAAAAGGTAGTGGACGAAAAGTTGCTTTCTTCATATCATGTAAGAAACTACCAACCCCATTTAAGAAGACTTTCCTAACATCCTATTTGTGGACTACAAAGTATGTGACATATCTCGACATAATGGATGGAGATATGGAGCATCCATACATCCTAATGTAGGTACCCTCCTCTGAGAAGTCATAATCTCCATACTCGCTTATGACATCAATTGCTTTGTTGAATAAGCAGTTTGGTTCCTTTAGGAAGATTTTCCAGTAAAGGGGAATAAGGAACTCTTCACATATATGTTTGTAATAGCATGTGAATTTATGGGTCTAGAGAATTTGGTATTCCACCTATACTGGGGCCTCAGGGTTGTTCCAGATTCACCCTCGCTTAGCAAATGAGTGTCTACTTAAAATGTAGTCAAAGAGGTTACAGGACATGTAGAATTCATCCCTCTTCTAAGTCAAACCGCCATGTGCAGCCGCTACACATTTTGGATGGCTATCTGAGATTATATGTGTCCAATTAAGGATCATTCCTTCAAAGGATATATAGTAGATCAGAGGAACACAATATACTTTGTAAATGGTTCCATCATCTCGACCAAAATTCTTGTTCAACAGTAAGGATATGATTCTGAAAGGGGTCCTTAGGCTCTGAGACTCGTAGTCCCCACTCACGTTCTGTCTCAACTGTTTCTTGGGTACCAACATATTCTTTCTGTACTCCAAGGGACCAAGGTTTATCCCTTTGATCCAATCTTATCCCATCATGACCTATGCTGGAGGTAACTTGTAATTCATTCCTATGTCAGTTAGATGAAATGATGCAAATGCTTCTCCTTTGACATCAGAAATAATCATTGAGGTGGGATTCGTTTGAGATAGAATCCACCAAATAAATTTTGAACAAGGAAAATGTTTTAGGCGAGTAGCATCTTTGGTAATGCTTGACCTTTCTATGTTCTGATATAAGAACATCTCTTCGATACCTATGTCAAGGATGTATTGGTATCTCATCATTTGATAAAGCTCTCCCCATTTGAATTCAGGAGCAACTACCGTGATTTCCTTCATGTCTTCAAATCTAGTTTATGTCATGGTGCCAAAGATAATCTCTACATCCGATTCTATCCCTTAGGCATTTGACTTATTTTTGCTACCTTTCTTAGTCATTGTGGCAATTCCTTGTCTCAAAGTATGTTCCCCACTCTTCTTAGTGAGTTAAGCAAACTTGGAGAAAAAATAGAACCTGTGATACATGAATTAAGCATAATCAGAAGTGAGTTGAATTAGAAACAATGAAATTCATCAAGGCTATCTTCTACACAATGACAGTGACACTCAATTAATGTGAAGGAATCCATTATTGTATTGAAAATGTAGAAAAATATATAAGTAATGGTATTGTAGTCTAGTCTAACAAGTTCTTCTAATCCTAACCTACGATTATTTCCTTTGAAATAAGAACACTGAGAATAGACATTCTATCAGTTCTTCTCATTCACCCAAGTTCCAAGACAAGTCGTGGTATGAAAACCTTGTGGAGTGTGGATGAGACATAATGTATGTCAAATATGCTAACTTTGAAAATAGGAATGAAATCGGGCCATGGTCTTTGGATGGAAGGAAAATCTATTATTTATGCAGTGGAAATGTTCTCAACCACGTGGTCTATTTTATGGTAAAAACAGTGGCTTGAACATGGGAGAAAGATCCATGTATACAGGTGGAAAACCTTCTTCATACAGGTGACTTCTGGTTCACAACTAACTTCCCTAGAAAAATCCTCCTTTCTCTTCACCATTGTTTCATCCCCACACATAAGGACAAGGTTGAGTGGAAAGCTACGTGATATTATTAAAATCAGAAATTTAAAAAACCCTAGCGATAGCTCAAAAAATGCAGGGTTGGTGCAATCTAATTTTGCTCACTTATGACGCATTCGTTGCTGCATGGACTTCTAGAAAAAACTAAAATATGAATGTTGAAAAACAATATTATAGGTACCTACACAATTTTTTGGAATATGGCGTAACAATATGAAACGTAAACAATCGGATTACCTTCCGAAATATATAACTTTTATTTATGGAAACTAAGTATACATCCCAAAAAACTAGGTTCTTCTAAGGTTGGTATGTTATTTGTTTCCCAAAAAATAATGAATATGTTTGCATTGGCCCACCCTTTTGGTATGCAAATGGTGGAGTTTTGTGAAAAACATTATATAGAGTTGTAGATAATAGGTGTGTCTATTACAACATTATTTTTCCAAATTTATTTATGTTGTTCTTCTTTCTAAATTAAGGAATTCAGTGATTCCCTAAAATGACAAGGTCGAGCATTGGTCCATGACATCTTGGTCTTAATATAGTCAATGAGCGATATATATTTTTTTAGGATGTAGTTCTTTGTGTCTTCTTGTGCGGGTTCTTTTTCGTTTTCTAAATAGGTGAGCCAATGAAAAGTTATAGCCAAAGCAAATATCCTACCTTTTGTGTTAGATTGACATTAGTCCATTTAAAATTCAATAAAAAATAGAAAAAGATAATAGATTTATATACAAATTACATATTCAGAATCTACAGACAAAGTTACAACAATGTGTGAATTTTCATTAGCAGTGGACAAGTGTGGCATATGCAAAATCATGCACGAAATAGAAGAAGTAGTACAAAACATGTTTTATGTCATAAGATAGTCCATACCACTTGGTTTGGAAACCTACACCTAAAACAAAAGCAGCCAAGTCATCCACCACGTAGGTTGGAAAAAAGGTTCCCACAAAAATTCAAAATTTAAAGCATCACGTACGCGCAACAAACACTCATGCACGTAATTAAAAAAAATTAACGCGTACGCACTAAAAGCATGATCGCACTTCTGAGTGTCTACACATTAAACACACGTGCACGCATCTTTTTGGTATTTGAAACTTTTCTTTGGTCTCATTTTCAAGCATCTCAACCCCCCCTCTCACTAATTTTAATCCTCCTCCTCCCCTATTTTCCTAACCCTCTTCCCTTTTCTCCATGTCTCTCCCTAACCCTCCATCCCTATCTCTCACTCACTCTCTGCCCCCATCTAACCTTGTAGTATCTACGTCTATCACACACAGACTCTCTCTATCACCCACACACAATTTCTCTCTCTCTCTCTCTCTTTCTCTCTCTCTCACACACACACACACACACACACACAATTACCACGTCACCCTACCTCTCTCTCTATCTCTCTTTGTCACTCACACACACATAACATGTCATCCTACCTGAAATTAAGACAATGATGATGATTACGATGATGATGATGACGATGATGATGAACAATGATGATGATGATGATGAAAAATAGTGTTGACGACGACGATGATGATGCTGACAATGATGATGATGATGATGCTGACCATCATGATGATGATGACGACGACGACGATGATGTTGATGATGATTATGGTGATGATGATGATGATAATGATGATCATGAGTATGATTATGGTGATGATGATAACGATGATGATGTTCATGATGATGACGACGATGATGATGATGATGATGATGACGACGATGACAACGACGATGACGATGATAATTATGATGAAGATGATGATGAACAATGATGATGATGATGATGATGATGTGGAAATTGAACCCAGTGATAGAACAATTTTACTCACAACAATTATCAATTGATCATGCAAAATCACTCACAAAAGAGACTGAAAATGGAGCTGAACACTAAACTGTATTAACTTAGTGTACAATAGCCAACCCTGTAACATAATAGGTTGCTGCATTAAATAATTAAATAGGATATTCAAATGCATGAGAAGGGAATTCGAATCTAGTCAAAAGTAGGCTTACTAAAATTAAGCAATTCCCCCATAGGTGCATAAAGTAGTTTCCAAATCAGTCATGGAGCTCACGAATTGGAAAAAGCACTTAGGCAAGCTAAAAAGTGATGGAATGACAAACCATACATGCTTTTCAAAGGAGAAAATAGTGGAGGATGTAGAGGACAAAAAACTAGTTCACCTCACCTAGTCAAACTTTCCCAATTGCCTTAAAGCACTGAAAAAGCAGGCAATAAAGCAGAAAAAGCAGAAGGGCACCTAGGAGACTAGGAATAAAGCAGAATTGATTCCTTGAGGTTTCCCATGTGCTACATGAGTCAAAATAGGCAAGTTTGACCACTATGGATAGGCACATGACAACTTGCATAAGGTGAGACACATGAAACTAGGCAAATAAGACAAAAATGATTAATTTAATGTTTAAGGTAGGTAACTATGGGTTGATTATTCTAACACCCCCCCCTTAAGCCTGAATTATGAGTAATATATCAGAAAATTATAGGGCCTAGCAACAATTCTTAGTCACCCTTTACATATTGCATGTCCATTTATACAAGGAAAGAGGCAAAAACCACATGGAAAAATCCTCCCTTAAACATGGACTGTAAAACAAAATTTGGAAATATTGTCTTCACTCATGCTTCACAGCATGATCAACAATCCCTAGCAATGATTTGAGATTTCTGAAGGTCTTCTCACAAAATTCTTTGGTGAATATATCAGCTACTTGTTCTGAAGATGAATAGAAGAGTAGGTGAACGGTGCCATCATGCACAAGCTCTCTGATGTAGTGCATATGGATCTCAATGTGTTTGGTTCTCTGCTTCTGAACTGGATTTTGGTTCTCTGCTTCTGAACTGGATCTTTGCAGATTCGAATGGTACTCTGGTTATCATAGTAGATAGTATTTGAGTACTCTGATTCGAAACCACACTCTCCAAGTAAACCCTGCAACCATAAACATTGAGTTGCTGCATTAACAACTCCTCTGTACTCTGCTTCTGTAGATGAGAGTGCAATGGCACTCTGTTTCTTACTTGACCAGCTGATTGGCCCTTCTGCAAGCATGAACAAATATCCTGATGTAGACTTTCTGTCTGTGCTATCACCTGCCCAATCACTGTCAGTAAATCCAATCAAATCAAGATCATATTTTGCTTTATAGAAGATCCCATGTGTCCTTGTTCCCTGAACAAAGTTAAGGATCCTTTTGGCTGCTTTCCAATGGATCTCATGAGGATGATCCATGTATCTAGAAGCCACACTTATTGCATAAAAAATATCCGATCTAGTATGTGTAAGATACAACAAAAATCCAATCAATTGCCTATACAGTGTATTGTTTACCATAGGTGAAGAATCAGCTTCTTCCAGCTTCACTCCTGAAAGGAAAGGAGTCTTGCTTGGTTTGCAATCCTTCATTTTGAATTTCTTCAGAAATTCCAAGGCATATTTGGACTGGTGCACATTGATTCCAGCTTTGGTTTGTGCAATCTCAAGCCCCAAAAATTGGCTTAAGAGCCCCAAATCTGTCATGGAAAAGGCTTGGTTCATTGCACCCTTCAAGGAAGCAATCTCATCCTTTGAGCTTCCTGTAATGAGGAGGTCATCAAAATATAACAAAATCATCATTAATGAACCATTAATTAACTTCAAATATACATTTGTATCTGATTCTCACCGAACAAAATTCATTGATAGCAAGAAGCTATCAATCTTGGCATACCAAGCCCTGGGGGCTTGCTTTAGCCCATACAATGACTTTCTCAACCTGCACACAAGAGAAGGGTTAGTAGAAAATCCTTGAGGATGCTACATATATATCTCTTCAGTGAGATCTCCATTCAAGAAGGCACACTTTACATCCATGTGATGTACCTCCCATTGCTTTGAAGCTGCAATGGCTAAGGTTAGCCTGATGGAATCCATCTTTGCCACTGGTGCAAAGGTCTCATTGTAATCTATGCCATGAACCTATGAGTAGCCCTTGGCTACCAATCTATAATTTTACTTCATAGGTGAAGCATCAGCAGCAAATTTGGTCTTGTAGACCCACTTACAATGAACTAACTTCCTCCCTGGGGGAAGATCCACTAGCTCCCATGTGTTGCTCTTCTGGAGTGAGCTGAACTCTTCCTTCATGGTTGCTTACCATCTTGGATCTCCTACTACTTCTTCATATGTTTGAGGATCATATTCCACCATCAAATATAATTTCTCAGCAAACATAGGATCCTTCATGCACACACCACTCTCAAATTGAGATCTAGTCCTCCTTGGATAATTGGGATCCCCAGCTAGCTCTCCTGCTGCATGTAGTGTCTTGGATTCCCAGTTTGGCCTTGTAGGGCTGTTAGGGTCTGCAATAAACTCATCACTATCAGAAATATCAGAATCAGCATGTTCAACAAACTCTTCACTTACTTTCAGAGTTTCAGGTGGTGAAGAGGCTTCTCCAACTTCCACTGTTGCAAGGGGTTCTTCTTGAAACTGAACACACCTTTCGATGAAGGATTTGTTTGTGCTTAAATTTATCAGTTTGTACCCTTTTGAATATTCAGAGTATCCAACAAATAGACACTCTTGGATTTGGGGCTGCAAAGCCTTTCTCTTTTCTGTTGGAATTCTAGCCCAAGCCCTTGAGCCAAAAATCCTGAAATGGGTCACATCTGGCTTGTGCCCACTCCATGCTTCGAAAGGAGTCATACCATCAAGCTGTTTATGAGGCACCCTATTCTGGATATAGGCTGCATAGTTGATAGCTTCAGCCCAATACTTTGGTGGCAAATTTTTGGCCTCCATCATGCATGTTGCCATCTCCTTCAGTGATTTGTTCTTCTTTTCAGCAACACCATTCTGTTGTCGTGTGTAAGGGATAGAATGCTACATCTGAATACCTGCATATACACAAAAATTAATAAACTCACACTTGACATACTCACCACCATTGTCAGATCTGAGGACCTTGATTTTCCTCCCAGACTGGTTTTCAACCAAATCCTTAAAGACTTTGAAGAGGCCAAAAACTTCAGACTTGTGTTTCAGGAAGTAAACCCAGCAATACCTAGAAAAGTCATCTATGAAATTCAATGCATATTTGGCCTGACTCATGGACATATGAGGGAATGGGCCAGAAACATCACTGTGGATCAGCTCGATGGGTGCAAAGGTTCTTTCATGACTAGCTCTCTCAAATTTATGCTCTGGGTGTTTTCCTAGGATACAACCTTGGCAGACTCCTTTGGAAAATTTTATCTTGGGAAACCCTATGACCATCTCTTTTTCACTAAGATCAGAAACATACTTGTAATTTAGGTGGCCAAATATTTCATGCCAAAGCTTGCTTGCCTCATTAGCATGAATCAGAAGAGCAGAGGGGTTTGAGTAGGTTAGGAAGTGTGAGAACATGTATACCTTTTGAACATGATTTGCAACTCCTTTTGCAATGACTTTACCACTTGAGATCTCTATGATCTCAACTTCAGGAGAGAATATGACCTTCTTTGGAGACCCAGTGTGAGTCATCTGGTACACTGATAAGAGGTTGGAGGCAAGACCAAGCACATACAACACATTGCTGAACTGGCCATGATCAAGATCAATCCTCCCTTTGCCCAAACTTTCAGTGAGAGAGTAATCTCCCAGTACTATAGGTGGTCCCTTCGACATGTCAAGTGAGGAGAATGCCTCCTTGGTTGAAACCATGTGTCTTGAAGCTCCAGAATTAATGATAAAACTGGATGAGCTTGATGTGCCAGCAACCAATGCATGAACTCTCTCTCTGTCATCTGAACTTGATCCTCCTTCTCTCTTCTTTTCTGGAAGGGAGATTCCATTCTTCTCCAGGAGTTGGGCCAGCATGTCTATTTGCTTCTTCATACAAGAGCTTTCAGTGGTATTTCTCTTATTGTAGTATGTACACTTGCTCATTTCTCCTTTGTTTTTCTTCTTCTGGTAGTTCTTCTTGTAAACTTGTGGCTCCTCTGGAGACTTGTTCTTGTCTCTCTTTTGCTTAGGTGGCCTTTTAGCTTTATTTTTTCCTTTTGAATCCACCTTCGAATCTCCAGCAACCAGAGCTTGGTCTTTGGATGGTTTGATGGTGCTCATCATCACCAGCTTGTCCTGTTCTTGTGTGAGAGATTCCATGAAATCAGCAAGGCTAGGCATATTCCAGGTTCGAGCTGTCAACTTTGTGGCATAGAAGGTTGAAACAAACACTGAATAGTCAGTGCCAAGATTCGAGAGAATGGCCAAGACTAGCTGATCATCCTTCTTTTCGATCCCACATTGTTTTAGCTGCAAAACAAGTGCTTTGAACTTGGAGAAATAGAGTTGCAGTGATTCAAAGCTATTTGGACTCAGGGAGATCAGTTCATTTTCGATTTGATTTCCCCTCATCTCATCAGTCTTTACAAAAATTTCAGTAAGCTTCTCCCATACTTCATTCGGTGATGTCAATCCATCAAGATGGAGAAGGAGGTATCTGGAAATACTCAAACACATGAGACCATAGGCCTCATCCCTCCTGTTGTGCAATTTTATCTTCTCTGCAACTACATTGGGCTCTGCTTCTGTTTCCATAGTCATCCTGTAGAGGCCTTTCATTCTCAACAGTATCTCCATCTCTGCTTTCCATTCAAATAAATTGAAAGGAGTCAAGATGATCTTCTGAGATTGATCCATAGCTCAGAAATTGTCCTGGCTGTCAGTAAAAGGCTCCCAGTCACTGATGTTGAACCTGCAAAAAACAATTTGAAGGAGAGAAATCGATCTACAATGGCTCTAATACCATGTGGAAACTAAACCCAGTGATAGAACAATTTTACTCACAACAATAACTGAAAATGGAGCTGAACACTAAACTATATTAACTCAGTGTACAATAGCCAACCCTATAACATAATAGGTTGCTGCATTAAATAATTACATAGGATATTCGAATGCATGAGAAGGCAATTCGAATCTAGTCAAAAGCAGGCTTACTAAAATTAAGCAACTCCCCCATAGGTGCATAAAGTAGTTTCCAAATCAGTCATGGAACTCACGAATTGGAAAAAGCACTTAGGCAAGCTAAAGAGTGGTGGAATGACAACTCATACATGATTTTCAAAGGAGAAAAGAGTGGAGGATGTAGAGGACAAAAACCTAGTTCACCTCACCTTGTCAAACTTTGCCAATTGCCTTAAAGCACTGGAAAAGCAGACAATAAAGCAGAAAAATTAGAAGGGCGCCTACGAGACTAGGAATAAAGAAGAATTGATTCCTTGAGGTTTCCCATGCGCTGCATGAGTCAAAATAGGAAAGTTTGACCACTATGGATAGGAAAATGACAACTTGCATAAGGTGGGACACATGAAACTAGGCAAATAAGACAAAAATGATTAATTTAATGTCTAAGGTAGGTAACTATGGGTTGATTATTCTAACAGATGATGATGATGATATTGATGATGATGACGATGATGATGGCATTTTATTCTCCCATCATATGTTGATTAAATCATACCCTACCTGAGATTAAGAAAATAATGATGAAGATGACAATGATGATGAAAAATGATGTTGACGACAATGATGATGATGGTTATGATGATGATGAGGATGATGAGGATAATGATGACCATGATGATGTTGATGATGATGATGAACATGATGATGATGATGATGATGACCATGATGATGGTGACCACGATGATGATGATCAACTATGATGATGATGTTGTTGATGATGATGATAATGATGATGATAATGATGAGGATGATGATGAGGATGATGATGATGATGATGACTATGATGATGATGATGATGATGATGATGATGATGATTGTTAACACCTCAACCTAGCAGAGGGTTGAAGGGACCATGGTAAAGAATAAATAATGGTTGTTTGAGAACTTTGGTTAAATTTAATAGTGTGAAAGTGTGATAAGGGGTGCATAAGCAATGAATTATCACAGGATCCAACAGCGTAAAACAAACAAATGGAGATCGACGGCTTACAACGTGTCCGCCTTATGAATATGCGAGGAAGATAAGGACATATGGGGGTATTCAATGAGATATGAAGATCAACGGTAACAAATTTAGCCCGGAAAAATCTACGATCAGCGTGAAGCCTGCTCCGTCAACTTGCACGTTCGATAAAACGAAGAAGCCTAGCTAAATGGGTACACATGGCCTCATCCGACTGCTGGGAAATAAAGGTAAAATGCATCGACGGTCGCTGACAGATCCGGAGCGAAAATTTGCGCGATGGTTGGAGACAAAAGGTGGTAGCGGAATGGAAACCACAGTACATGCGGCAGTCTGTGGTGCATTCCACGGGCAAAATTAGTTTGGCGAAAACTGCTAAAGGGGGCCTCCAGAGTGGGCTCCTATATAAGTAAAGTTGACTTGTTTGGAGAATTATTTTTTATTTGCACCGGACGAATGAAAAGGATTGCTCGCTCTCCACCCTTTAACAGTCAACCTCGAATATATGCGGCCACAGCAACGGGTAAGTCCCGAATACCCAAAATTCATCTGCCGAATTACCATTGTTATATGTATTATGGATAAAAGAAAAGATTTGCAGGGGTTTAACCGTATTCTGGATGAGAGAGAAGAATACCTGGTTGACAGGGATAGAGGGGTGTGTGATCATTTCTTGTCTGTGGGAAGTGTATCAGTCAGCAAAGACAGATTATGGAAATACAATTCACAGGGCAATGACATTCTAAATGCTTGTAAATCATTTTTATATCATTTTGCTATCGAGCAGACCTTGCATTTTCCCGAGTTTTTCGAGTGGTGTGCAGTTAACTATTCTTCTTCTCAGAGAGTTATTGTAAATCATTCTACGTCTAGGATACTGTGTAAAATTGATGCCAAGGTCATTCGTGAAAACCTGAACTTGCCCGACAACTACCTCGATAGTCGTGAGCCTGTAAACGAGTCTGTTTTAGTTGAAGTGTACAAAAATTGTGAAATTGAGGTTCGCTGCAAATTCTTGTCTAGCATTTTGAACGAAGGTCAGTCACTAGATGGTCTTTTTCTACCATATCCTATCCACATTTTCAGAGATGAAGTTCAATTAGTTGTGTCCTTAGTCTGTCAAGTCTTGGGTCTAGATGATGATTGTCATATCAATGAAGTCATCTTAGGCTTCCTATTAAAAATGAGTTCGATGAGTCCTGAGTCTCAGTCAGTTCATGTCTTCAGTCTAGATGAGTATCTAGCAGAAGCTATACATCTCCAATTGAGTGAGTTTCCAAAAGTCAGGTTTTTTAAGTTTCAAACTTATTTGCTGAACATGTTACTATGTTCGAATGTCACCGAATTGCAGTTCTTAAGTACCATATTCTCTTCAGATTTTCCCAAGCAAATCAACATGTTTGAATTAGCAAATTCTATCATGTCAGAAATATACAGGATGTTGTTTAATGAAATGATCTCCCCGGTTAATGACTTCAACCAAGATTTTAAATAATTATTTGAAGACGGCCTTCCTTCCTTTTGGGACGAGGAGGGATAGATGTTTTCTCAAGAGCATTATCACAGCCTGTTGGTACGAAGCCATATGGATCATTCTAAATTTGACGATTTGGAAAAAGGGATTACAGGGAAAGTCATCGTAGATAAGCTGATAGAATATTTTGAGATATTATAGAAATTCCTGATCATCAGGGGAGGTTTTCCTAAAGTGTCTTATGAATCCTACATGGAGCTAGAGGTGTCTATTCGGGAGATGATTGAGTATGATATTCCAAGCGCGGAACAGTGGAGATCCATAGAAAGATTTGGAAAGACAAAGTACATCCTTCATTCATGAAAACAAGTGTTGCACACTGAGGAGCTGCTTGGACGGGCCTTGTCACCAATTTTATTTTAATTTAATGATCTATTAGGATCAAAGCAAGTAGTTTATTCCTTGGAGTTAGGAATATAGTTACAAGACTTTGATTAAGCAGGTTATTCGGTTACAAATATTCTTGGAAGAAGAAATCATTTTATCTATATAATTGCATTTATTTTATGTGATGGGGGTTGGAACCCATCTTGTTGATGAATATTTTCTAAAGACATATATTTTTGAATAACAAAGCTGAATGCATGCAGTTATTAGAGATTCTCGTCTGTTTACATTGCAGTCTGTATTTCTTTTCCTTTGTGATTGTTTTTTCTAGTGTTTCACTCCATTTTGTTTTCTTGATATCTGGAACATAGTGTTGAATGGTTGGAGTTCTTATTATTTATTCTCTGATCATTGTCTCAGATATTCTATGAATGTTTCTACTAAAGTTGATATAGAACTCATCTTTTGATGCTCTGTATTGATGGACTGTTCATTATCTCTTTTGCCCCACCTGAAATTAAATGAGTGACTATGATTGAATGGTTATCTTGCCTTTGATAAAATATCATGCATATGTCTTTGTGATATCTGTATGTATATGTGACTCCATTTCCCAGTGGTTATGTGTAATGTTTCAACCATTTATATAATCTTTGAGTGTTTATTTATATCTAGCCTTGTTAGATCTGTATTTGAGAGATCCCTCTCTCAAAAGAAAAGCCAGTTTCTTTCTAAAGTGGTTTTTGCTGTTACCTTGGGATTTACCTTGTACAACCTGGGTACATTTTGAGTGCTAACAAATTGGCACCATTTCCAGCGAACAAAAGTGCACGTCTTCCCTGGGGAGAATGACAGAGCTTGAAGAAAGATTTCTGTGGGAAAACAGGAATTTTTATCAGTAAAAAAGGGTTGTATATTTTCCCTGGCGACTCCATTGTAAAAAAAAAATTCAAATCTTAAGGAGTCATCCTGGCTTCGAAAAGACACACACGAGGTAATTCTGATACCGAAGTCTTAAAAAGTTTGGAAGATACAGAAAAGTTATTTAAGAGAAAAGGTAAAGAAAAATTAGGTTTTCCTTTGTTTGGTGCATCATCTTCTCAAGATTCTCTTATTGATCCAGAATGGGAAGTTAATGTTGGAAGGGGTTTGTTGAAAACTAAGTCTAAGTCTGATCTTAAGAATACTAAGTTTAATTATCATAGATTGGAATCTTATTTGTTGGATTCCCTCTAGAGAGATTTACAACAGACTACAAAAGTTGAAGCAATTGCTGTGCAAAATACTCAAAAGTCTTCAGTTCCTTTGAACCCACCTAGACCAATGGCAGCCAGATTTTCTCCCTTGCGTTTTCCTGCTTTATTACACGACCTTCCTCAGAATTATTCCCAAATAATTTCTTTATTTGATGGAGAAGGTGACATAACGACAAAACAACATGTTGCCAAGTTTGAGGATTTCATCGACCTAGAAGAAGTTGATTACCCAGATGTTAAAATGCGGTTATTTGCTCAAAGTTTGTCAGGTGAGGCAAAGAAATGGTTTAAAGATTTTCCAGATGGGTCTATAATGAATTTTTAGGCTTTCCAGAATGCATTTCTGGATAGGTGGGATGATAAACAAAATCCTTTACAGCTCTTGTCTCAATATAATAGTCTCAAAAAGGGAGGTTTTGAATCTGTTCATGAATTTTCCAACAGATTCATGAGGGTTTATAACTCTATTCTGGAAGACATAAAACCTTTTACGGCCGCTGCCAAACTGTATTATGCTGGAGCCTTTGACAATGATTTTGCATTCTCATTGAGAGAGAGAAAATCAGTGACTCTTGCTGCAATGTTTATAGATGCTCTAGAAGTGGAAGCAAATATGATGGCGAGTGGAAAAATGAAACATAGAGATATTGATAGGAGAAAAAAGGAAGAAAATTTGCCTTCTGCTTCCTCTTCTACTAATGATATCAAATTTGAAATGATGTTGAAGACAATGGAAAAGTTGATGGACAGATTAACTATGGATAATAGGGGATTCAACAGAGAACAAGCTGACCCTCAAATCAGGAATCCCAATTTTAGAAGACCAAATCCCCCTGTTATTCCACAAAATAGGCAGAGAGACATGAGAAACCCAAGAAATCAAGAAGAACAACAAATTTGACCACCATTTCCTCAGAATTATGTTGCTGATGAAGAGGACCCTACTGAAAATGAAATTCATCTTTTTGGAGAACTGGATTCAGAGATATATCTTACTGAAGAAGAACATAACATGTTTGAATAGGACGATAAAAATGAGGAATTTGAAAGGGAGACAGAGCAGTATCAAAGGGGTTATTTACATGCTATGGATGATGTGCAGAGGAAAATTAGATTGTGAAACAGGGAAGTTTTCATAAATAAGGGGAAGGAAAATCCAAATCAACCTCCCACGAGTTCCCTAAATGTAGAAAAAGGAAAAGAAGTACAAAAAGAATCTCTTGTAAATAATGAAGTTGAAAATGAGATACAAAGAGATAAAAGAATGAAGCGAGTGGCCCCAGTTGACGTAGAAAGGGCTAGTTTCGGTTTTAATTTGCAAAATGAGCTTTCAAAATTAAAAATGTCTGTTCCATTTAACGAGTTGTTGAGAAACGATCAATATAGATATACTATAACAAACATGGTCAAAGGTCAAGGAGAATTGCAATATGATATTTTAGAGTTGAATGATGATAATCCTACTATTTCATTTGGGTCAAAAGTTGAAAATTTAGAAAATGAAGAAGTCCCCCCTTTCTATTTGAGTTTGAATGTGCATGATATGGTGGTCCACAATGCTATGTTAGACTTAGGAGCATCACATAATTTAATTCCTAAGCGAGTAGTTGAAAGTTTGGAACTGGAAGTGACAAGACCATATAAAGATTTGTATTCTTTCGACTCTAGAAGAGTAAAATGCCTTGGTTTGATCAAATATATGGTAGTGACTCTGAATAAATTACCATCTAAAACTATAGTCATGGATGTGGTAGTAGTAGATATTCCAACTAAGTTTGGGGTATTGTTGTCAAGATCTTGGACTTCAAAGTTGAAAGGTAGTTTACAAATGGATATGTCATATGCTACGATTCCTATTCAAACTGGGAGCATAAGGTTGTATAGTGAAAAAAGAACTCCATATGTAGTAAGAAGTCAAGATAAACATTAAGTTCATCATATATATGCTGTTGATACTGATTTGGGGTCTTCTATTCTCTTTAATGATATTGTCCCATGTGAGTTAGAAGCCACATTGCAGGAAAAGTCTGAAGAAAATAAGAAAGAAGAAATGACGGAACAAGATGCTTTGGAGGTAAAAAAAAAGGGAAGGCTTGTGGACTATGTACTTTGATGGATCTGCTACAAAAACAGGTGCTGGGGCTGGTGTGTATATAATCTCTCCCATTCAGGATTTCAAAGCTTTATCATATAAATTAACATTTGAATGCACCAATAATGTAGCAGCATATGAAGCTTTATTGTTGGGGTTGCATGCTTTGAAAGAGTTGGGAGCGCAAAGGATAAAAGTTTTAGGAGATGCAGAATTGGTGATAAACCAAGTGAATGACAATTATCAAACCAGGCATCCCCAGATGAGAGCTTATAGGAATGAAGTGTGGAATATGATTGGTAATTTTTTTACGGAACACACGATTCAGGTAGTTTCCAAACACGAAAATATTGTGGCAAATTCTTTAGCGGTGGCTGCTGGAAAATTTAAAACCCCTGTTGCTGGTCAGAGGGAATACTAGGTGGAAATTGTGAATAGACCGTCTATTCTCGATAATTCTAAAGATTGGAAAGTCTTCGAAGATGACATGCATATCAGAATATTTTTAGAACTATCAGGGGAATTTGTAAATACTCATATTGACACCAAAAATAATGATGATGAGGATTTTCAAGGTGATGAGGAACCTGGAAAAGAAAAAGAGGGCGCTGAAAAGATGAAGAAAAACCTGGGAGGAAAGGATATTATTCAATTAAAAAATAATTTCATACCAAGAGTTTTGATCCCTTTATAAATTGTTTTTGATTAGAATGTTGTTGCTATGAATCCTAAAGTAAAGCCTGTTGAGAATGTTGTTGAAGACAGGAATATTGGCACTCAAGAGAATCCTAAGATTATAAAATTATCGAAGAGTTTTCCTGAAAAAGAAAAGGAAGAATATGCGAAATTAATGAAAAAATATACAGATGTATTTGCTTGGAGTTATGAAGACCTTAAGGAGTATGATACATCTATCATACAATATACTATTCCTATAAAGCCTGGGGAGAATCCTTTCAAACAAAAACTCAGAAGGATAAACCCTAAGTTGCTTCCCATCATTGAGAAGGAAATTAAAAATTTATTTGATGCCAAGATCAGTGTAACTCTGAGATTTTCAAAGTGGGTTGCAAATTTGGTTCTTGTTAGAAAGAAGAACGGAGAAATAAGACTGTGTATAGATTTTCGGAATTTAAATAAAGTTTCTATGAAAGATAATTATGCTTTTCCAAGGATGGACCATAAATTGCAGAAAGTAGTTGGAGCTCAGAGAATTTCAATGTTTGATGGTTTTTCTGGCTATAATCAGATCAAAGTATTACCTGAAGATCAAGGAAAAACTGCATTTACTACACCTTGGGGCACTTTTACGTATGCAAATATGCCTTTTGGCCTAATGAATGCAGGAGCTACTTTCTAGTGAGCTATGGATATTGCTTTTGCAGGAGAAATTGGGAATTTTGTGGTAATCTACATGGATGACATCATAGTCTATTCAAAATATGACAGAGAACATCTGCATCATTTGGAGAAAGTTTTCATGAAGTGTAGGAAGTTTGGTATATCATTGAATCCAAAGAAGTCCAATTTCGCATTGGAAGAAGGAAGGTTGCTGGGCCATATAATATCTAAATATGGGATAAAAATTGATCCTGAGAGAGTGAGTGCAATTTTGAAAGTAGGTGAACCAAGGAGTAAGAAAGAGATACAATCATTTTTGGGGCAGGTGAATTTTTTAAGAAGGTTTGTGCGAAGTTTAGCTGAAATCTTGATGAATATCACAAATATGTTGAAGAAGGGTCATGAGATAAAGTGGAATGCGGAAGATAGAAAGTCTTTTTGGGAAATAAAAAAAGCAATATCAGATGCTCCTGTGTTAGTAAGTCCATATTTTACCAAATATTTCTCAGTATTTTCATATGCTTCAGAATATACTGTAGCAGCAGTTTTATTGCAGAAGAATGATGAGAATTTAGAACAGCCCATAGCATTTTTTAGCAAAATGTTGAGGGATGGAGAATTGAAATATGACATCATGGAGAAACAAGCATATGCTTTAGTTAAAGCATTGAAATATTTCAGAGTATACATTCTACATTCACATATAATTGCACATGTTCCAACCGCTGCAGTGAAAGGAATTTTGACACAACCTGATCCAGAAGGCAGAAGGGAAAAATGGATAGCTACGTTACTGGAATACGGCATAGAGATAAAGACTACTAAGCTGGTTAAGGGCCAAGGATTAGCAAAAATGATGGCCAATTCAAATTGTGAAGCTTTACAAATCATTTTTTTATCTCACCAATCTAACCAGTTAGATACAAAAGTGGAAGTAATGGCTGATTTTGTAGCATCTCCATGGTATTCCAATATTGTTTATGTCCTTCGAAATTTATAGGCACCAGTTGGCTTGAGTAATTCAAGGGAAGGATCCATAAAATTGAAAGCTGCCAAGTTTTGTATTATAAATCAGTTTCTTTATTGGAAAGACCCCGGAGGAGTGTTACTAAATTGTCTTTTAGAAAATGAAGCTCAACAAATAGTCAAGGAATTTCATAAGGGAGATTGTGGAGGAAACCATTCTTGGAAGGTAACTGCAAATAAAATTCTAAGAGAAGGTTATTATTCTCCTACATTATTTTCAGATGTGTATAAAGAAACCAGTAGGTGTCATCAATGCCATATTTTTGATGGTAAGAGAAAAGTACTTCCTCTTCCCTTAAATCCAATAACGATAGAAGCTCCTTTCCAACAGTGGGGTTTGGATTTTATTGGTGAAATAAACCCTAATTCGTCAGCACAGCACAAATGGATTTTGATGGATACGGATTATTTTACAAAATGGATTGAAGCGATTCCCACCAGAAGAGCCACTGAAACTGTAATCATGGATTTTCTTGAGGAAAACATATTATCTTGATTCGGGTTCCCCAAAAGAATAGTAACAGACAATGCATCTGCTTTTAAATCCAAGAAAATGATTGATTTCTGTCACAAGTATCATACAAGTCTCAATCATTCAACTGCCTATTATCAGCAGGGAAATGGGTTAGCTGAATCTTCAAACAAAAGCTTAGTAAGGATCATCAGGAATCTATTGGAAGATAATAAAAGGTCATGGCACACCAAGCTCAAATATGTTGTATGGGCTGACAGGATTAGTACCAAAAGGGCAATTGGCATGTCTCCGTTCCAACTAGTGTATGGGACTGAAGTTGTTTTTCCATCATCCTTAGGTGTTCCAGTTATGAGATATTTCCAAGATTAGCAAGAAGAACCAAATCACATGCAAAGGAGGATAAATCAAATTATTGAGCTGGAAGAGCGAAGGAATAAGGCTTATGACATGGTGCAGTTACATTAGGAAAAAATGAAAAATACTTTTGACAGAAGAATCAAAGAAGAACAGTTTCAGATTGATGATTTGGTCTTGAAGTGGGATGCTCCTAAAGAAGATAAACCTGGAAAGTTTGATCATATGTGGGTAGGTCCTTATGTTGTTACTGGATACAGAGGACACAACACATTTCTACTAGAATACCTGAACGGGGTTCCTCTGGATAGTAACCCTGTTAATGGAAGATATCTGAAGCATTACCTGTCCTAAGGAGGAGGGTAAAACTTGTATTATATCTTGTAAATATTGATTTTTCTTTACAAGCCAATATGGATGGTAGGCTGAATGTGTTTGAAGCCCGCGGTGAAGGCCCTAGGATTCAAGAGGCGTGCCATTCCTTTCTAAAAAATAAAAATAATATATTTACGAAAAACAAAAGACAAGTTTTCTGGAAGCTATTATGAAAGATTAAAGACATGCACCTGGTCTACGATTTCTTTGATACCTCACAGGGAGGATATCATCCCTAGATGGAGCCAGTTGTTAACACCTCTACCTAGCAGAGGGTTGAAGGGACCATGGTAAAGAAGAAGTAATGGTTGTTTGAGAACTTTGGTTAAATTTAATAGTGTGAAAGTGTGATAAGGGGTGCATAAGCAATGAACTATCACAGGATCCAATGGCGTAAAACGAAGAAATGGAGATCGAGGGATTACAACGTGTCTTCCTTATGAAGATGCGAGGAGGATAAGGACATACGGGGGTGTTCAATGAGATATGAAGATCAACGGTCACAAATCTAGCCCGGCAAAATCTATGATCAGAGTGAAGCCCGCTCCGTCAACTTGCACGTTCGATAAAATGAAGAAGCCCATCGGAATGGGTACACGTGGCCTCATCCGATGGCTGGGAAATAAAGGTAAAATGAATCGACGGTCGTTGACGGATCCGAAGCGGAAAGTTGCGTAATGGTTGGAAACAAAAGGTGGTAGTGGAATGGAAAGCACGGTACACGCGATAGTCTGTGGTGCATTCCGCGGGGAAAAGCAGTTTGGCGAAAACCGCTAAAGGGGGCCTCCGGAGTGGGCTCCTATATAAGTAAAGTTGACTTGTTTGGAGAATTATTTTTTATTTGTGCGAGACGAATGAAAAGAACTGCTTGCTCGCCACCCTTTAACAGTCAACCTCGAATATATGCGGCCATAGTAACTGGTAAGTCCCGAATACCTGAAATTCATCCGCCAAATTACCATTGTTGTCTATATTATGGATAAAGGGAAATATTTACAGGGTTTTAACCGTATTCTGGATGAGAGAGAAGAATATCTGGTTGACAGGGATAGAGGGGTGTGTGATCCTTCCTTTCCTATGCTAAGTGTATCAATCAGCAAAGAGAGATCATAGCAATACAATTCACAGGGCAATGCCATTCTAAATGCTTGTAAATCATTTTTATAAAAAAATTCTGTTGAGCAGACCCTACATTTTCCCGAGTTTGTCGAGTGGTGTGCAGTTAACTATTCTTCTTCTCAGAGAGTTATTGTAAGTCATTCTACGTCTAGGATACTATGTAAAATTGATGCCAAGGTCATTCGAGAAAACCTGAACTTGCCCGACAACTACCTCGATAGTCATGAGCCTGTAAATGAGTCTGTTTTAGCTGAAGTGTACAAAAATTGTGAAACTGAGGTTCGTTGCAAATTCTTGTCTAGCATTTTGAATGAAGTTCAGTCACTATATGGTCTTTTTCTGCCATATCCTGTCAACATTTTCACAGATGAAGTTTAATTAGTTGTGTCCTTAGTCTGTCAAGTCTTGGGTCTAGATGATGATTGTCATATCAATGAAGTCATCTTAGGATTACTATTAAAAATGAGTTCAATGAGTCCCGAGTCTCAGTCGGTTCATGTCTTCAGTCTAGACGAGTATTTAGCAGAAGCTATACATCTCCAATTGAGTGAGTTTCCAAAAGTCAGGTTTTTTAAGTTTCAAACTTATTTGTTGAACATGTTACTATGTTCAAATGTCACCGAATTGTAGTTCTTAAGTACCATATTCTCTTCAGATTTTCCCAAGCAAATCAACATGTTTGAATTTGCAAATTCTATCATGTCAAAAATATACAGGATGTTGTTTGATGAAATGATCTCCCACGTTAACGACTTCAAACAAGCTTTTAAAGAATTATATGAAGGTGACCTTCCTTCCTTTTGGGATGAGGAGGGACGGATGCTTTCTCAAGAGAATTATCATAGCCTGTTGGTACGAAGCTGTTTGGATCATTCTAAATTTGACGATTTGGAAAAAGGGCTGACAAGGAAAGTCATATTAGATAAGCTGATAGAAGATTTTGAGATATTACAGAAATTCCTGATCATCAGGGGAGGTTTTCCTAAAGTGTCTTATGAAGCCTACATGGAGCTATAGGTGTCTATTTGGGAGATGATTGAGTATGATATTCCAAGCGCGGAGCAGTGGAGAGCCATAGAAAGATTTGGAAAGACAAAGTACATCCTTCATTCATGAAAATAGGTGTTGCGCGCTGAGGAGCTGTTTGGACGGGCCTTGTCACCGAGTTGATTTCAATTTAATGATCTGTTAGGATTGAAGCAAGTAGTTTATTCCTAGGACTGAGGAATATAGTTACAAGACTTTGATTAAGCTGGTTATTCAGTTGCAAATCTTCTTGGAAGAAGAAATCATTTTATCTATATAATTGCATTTATTTTATGTGATGGGGGTTGGAACCCATCTTGTTGATGAATATTTTCTGAAGACATATATTTTTGAATAACAAAGCTGAATGCATGCAGTTATCAGAGATTATCGTGCTGTTTACATTGTAGTCTGTATTTCTTTTCCTTTGTGATTGTTTTTTCCAGTGTTTCACTCCATTTTTTTTCTTCATATCTGGAACATAGTGTTGAATGGTTGGAATTCATATTATTTATGATCTGATAATTGTATCAGATATTCTATGAATGTTTCTGCTAAAGTTGATATAGAACCCATCTTTTGATGCTCTGTATTGATGGACTGTTCATTATCTCTTCTGCCCCACCTGAAATTAAATGAGTGACTGTGATTGAATGGTTATCTTTCCTTCGATAAAATCTCATGCATATGTCTTTGTGATATCTTTATGTATATGTGACTCCATTGCCTAATGGTTATGTGTAACATTTCAACCATTTATATAATCTTTGAGTGTTGATTTATATATGGTCTTGTAAGATCTGTATTTGAGAGATCCTTCTCTGGAGAGAAAATCTAGTTTCTTTCTAAAGTGGTTTTTGTTGTTACCTTGGGATTTACCTTTTACAACCTAGGTACATTCTGAGTGCTAACAATGATGATGATAAAAAATACTATGATTATGATGATGATTACGATGATGAGGATGATGATGACTATGATGATGATTATGATGGCGATGATGATGACGACGATGACCATGACGATGATAATGAACAATGATGATGATGATGATGAGGATGAGGATTATGACAATGAGCATGATGATTATGATGAGGATGATGATGATGATGATGACAACGATGATGATGATGACAATGACGATGGTGAACATGAAGATGATGATGAACAATGATGATGATAATGATGAGAATGATGACAACAATGATGATGAGTATGATGAATACGATTACTATGATTATGATGATGATGATGATGATGACAATGATGATGAAAAATGATGATGATGATGATAATGATGATGATGAGGATGAGGATGACGATGACGACGATGAGGATGACGATGATGACGATGATGATGATGATGACGAAGATGACGACAATGATGGTGATGATAACGATGACGACGATGATGATGAACAATGATGATGAGTGATGATGATGATGATGATGATGATGATGAAACATGACAATGATGACCATGACGGTGATGATGAACAATGAGGATGATGATGATTATGATGAGAAGGTTGATAATGATGATGATGAGGATCATGACTATGATGATGATGATGGGGATGATGATGATGATGATGATGACGGAGATGTTGATGAACAATGATGATGATGATGATGATGATGATGATCACAATGACTATGGATTTGATCATGATCATTATGATGATCATGATTACTATGATGACGATGATGAAGACTATGATGATGATAATGATGTTTATGAGGATGATGACTATTATTGCGATGATGATGATGATGATGATGAGAATGATGACGAAAAAAATTATTCCATCCTCTTCCATTTCACTTTCTATAATTATTTGGTAGACCTTCTATCTCTGTAGTTCATAAAATCCTACTCATGACACCCATATCCCATTTAAATACCTAGAAAGAACTCATAGAAAGGGCTCACGTGTTGGTTAAAGTACTTGTTCAAGGTTCATACACATTAGAATGTTCAAAAATATGATGATGTCTTACACATTA
>LPNX010148619.1:871-22552 GCA_001517045.1 Pseudotsuga menziesii | reverse complement strand
CTCTCTCTCTCTCTCTCTCTCTCTCTCTCTCTCTCTCTCTCTCACACACACACACACACACACACACACATAGAACATGTCATGCTAACTCATTTATGGCCTAAGGCCAAAATGATCTTTCTATACCCCCCCTCCCACTCTCTATATCTATCATTAACCCTCCTTCTCTCTCTATATATATCACACACACACACACACACACGTATAACATGTCACCCATCCTTTCCCATAACGATTGAAGATGTTGTACCTCAAATGACCATTTACAGGGTGACCGAATCTACTGTATGCTTTTCAGTAATGATATAAATTTTAGAGGGCTACATGCACACCATCTATCTATTATTTACCAAGGAATTAAGGTCATGTTTTATTGACAATGGAATTTTTTACCATGTGTTAGTGACCATGGTAGCAACTATTGCTAATGTCATGACCATGGTCTCCATTATCGCTACTGTCATGCTAGGGATTTAGGCCATGTGTTATTGACCATGGTCTCCACCAAACCTTTGTTAAACCTTGATAAGCATCCTTGGTTAGTGTTGGAGGTCTCCCTTCCCCTCCACTAGCCATAGGTAAGGAGCCTAAGGCCTCATAATGGCACCCATGGGTCTAAGAAGAAAGTAGTGGTGAAGACTATATTGAAAAAATACTCATAAATGTGTGAATACCAAGACATTGTTGAAGAATGTTAGTCATTAAATGGGATAAACGTTCTTGCCACCTTTCACACACCTGGGGGTGACATGGAAGAAATATTCAAGCCACTCGACGTCTCCTTGGGGGAAAGTATCGAGTCAAGGCTGTCACCTTGTTCTTGACTCCTCAGTTTANGGTAGACCCTATTAAGTTACTAAGGCTAATTACTTTAGTATGATGGTATTAAATTGAATAAGTTGCTTAGGAGTTTGAAATTAACAATTGAGAACCATAGATATCAAGATGAAAAATAAACACAAGTAAGCACAATGCTGACACACAATATATATATCGAAAGAAGTAAACAAATAACCAATGCCTTAAAATGGAGTCGCAAAATGATTAAATGTGCTTGCATGTGCTCGGAGTGAAATTTTTGCGATTGTCTCTTGGTACATTTTAAGTTAATATGAAAAATGAGTGGATTAAATTAGGTAAGGGGGGGACTCCAGATATACCTAGGGGGTACTTGGAGTATGTCCAAAAACAAAACCTTCACGGCTAACCGCAAGGTGTTTGTGGGTTGGATGGAGTCTTTGTTGAGCCTCATTTTGTTATCAGTTTTGGTGTTCACATAACACAATTAAATGCATATTTTATTATTTTTTGTGTATTTTATGTCATGCAAGTTGTTATTCGGCACAAAGTAAGAAAAAATTTAATGTTTATTCAGCTTTTGTTATGAATATCATTTTTATGATTTTATTGACTTAAATCTATATTATTTAAAGTATATTTGATGTATTTATTGATCTATGTATTTGTTTGCAGATTGTATAATTCTTTTGGGAAAATTTATCAACAAAACATGTTCAACTTGCTATTCATCCCAATCTACAAAATCATTGTCCAACTCATCATGCAGCTCTTCGTCCAGCTCACTGTTGAGTTTTTTGTTAAGATCGCTAATCAGCTGCGCGTTGTCTGTAACCAATTTCAGAATTAAGCATTGAAGCAATCTGTAAACCATTTTGTTGACCATGTGCTCAGGTGATAGAATAATCAAAAATCTAGAAGGATCACCAGTGCACCAAGATGCTCATTGTCCATGCATTTAAATAAGGCACACTCCTATTTTAGAATCGTTTGTGGCCTCTTCTGAACTTGACACAAGTATACGCATTTAAAATGATGAACGACCTGTGCTCTTGAAGATCACCCTCACGCTAGTTCGTGTGCTACATCTGGAATCTATTCACGCTGATGAAGGACCTTCGTTTTAAGAAACTTGCCATCGTGTACATTGTCTACGTCAAACACCACACTGTCAGTTCTTCCAAAGGAGGGGTTGTATGCCACATCACGCACTAAGGAAATTTGTTCACGATAAAGAAGGATTTCTCATTCTAGAGACTCACTGCTGTGTATTATTTGCTTCTTGACACAGCACCATCAACCACGCTGCAAGGGATTCTGTCTGCCACGTTCACAATGAAGAAAACCAGACTTACACCAAAGAAGGGATATGCTTATGTGCTGGCTTGTAAACTGTTATTTCCTTTATGATTGACTAAATTTAGAAGAGCAGTCGACCACTAAAGGGTTGACTCGTTCAACTTCTTGAAAGCATTATGTATATAAACACCCCTATGCAGAGAGAGAATGGGGTTAATCAATCCATTAGATAGATAGTTAGTTTTCTTTGAGGGAAGGATACTGTAACGATGTTCCTTCTGTTCAATAAGAACTCTACACTTTGTTATTTATGAATGTGTGTGAAATCATTCACCAGCCATTACTCGTGGTTGCTGAAAGGGCCCCTCAACAATCCATGGTTCTATTTCCATATGAGCTTTTGTTATCTCATTGTGTAGATAAGTAGTTTTATTTCCAATTTGTTTAGGTACTTAATTTTCTCTAATCCTTTTTTGTTTCATGTAATATGCATTTGTTCTAGTTAATAAATTTTATCTTATGCTATTAATGTAGTTTTTGTTTATAAATGGCTGGTCATGTATATCTTGCTTTCAGATTTGTGTTTAGTCCTCTCATTTCTAGTTTATTGTTCAGTCTTGTTTTCAAGCATAGAGTAGGCTTTTTTTTTATCAATTTAAAATAGAACTCAAATAGATTGTTTTTGTCGATTTAGTTAGAATTTAAACCAATACATAGAATAGGTTGTTTTTCACATAGATTAAGCTTTGTTTATTTATGTTATAGACTTATGCAATTAAAATTCTATTCTATTTATTAGTCTGCAATGATTTTCTTATTTCCATGTAGTTCTATTTGTTTATTTTACTGTTGAATATGATGATTAATTAATTTTAAATTCTGTCTTTATGCATCTTGTTTTCATATGCACAAAATCAACTGATGATTAACTCATTTAGGCATGTTTTTATTATATTTGGTATCTAGTCTTTCATTTAGACTGTGTGTCTGGACTGCCATTCGGACCTTCTTTCTAGATTGATGTCCATTTTTCCATCTGACCTTTAGTGTCCTTAGTTTATTTTTAAATCTCCTTTCCCGTTCTGTTTCTTTGTTTTTTTATTATGCCTTGATTAGATTCATTAGGTTATAATTATATCTTTGTTTTGAAAAATAGATTAGATTGTTTTAAAGTATTTATTAAGCTTTATTTTTAATCTTCTCTTTCTAAATCATGCTTTGAATTATGCATTGTGATTTCGTTCTTTTTAATTTCTAATTTTCTTCTATAATATTGTTGTAATGTTTCAAAATTATGTTTGATTTATTTCGTTGTATTTGGATTTGCAGGGTTAAAGGTGTGAATTACTAGTACACTAGTATTTTATCAATTTTAGTAAGACTTATTTCTTTTACTTTGTGATTATTTGAAAAGACTTGTAGAAAATAACTTAAATTTATCTTTATTAAGTTTTCTACTTGCTTTTTATTTAATTATCTTTATTAAGTTTTCTACTTGCTTTTCTTTATTGAGTTTCTCATTTACTTATTCGTTAAGTCTTTCTTGAACGCCAGTTGTTAAGTAGTTGTTGATAATACATTTTTAGTTAGAAATTATTTGTTTATGGATTATCTAGTTGTTGTGATTATATTTTCAAATATGTATTTTTTGTGAATAGTTAGCCCTTGAATTTTTTTAATAAGTTTTGTTATATTTCTATTTGTTAGTTAAAACAACATAGTTTGATATTGTCCTAGTTTGATGTTTTGTCTTAGTTCAACCATATTACTAATTTAGGAGTTTGACTCGGTTTTTCATTTTGAATATTTTTCAATATTTTGTTTATTAAAGTATTTCTACAATGCCTTTGGAACCCCTCTACCTTTGCATATATTTTGTAGCAACTCGAAGTCTACCAACCCCGGTTGATAATTAAATATTAGGTGTATTCAAGATAGTAGAACACATCCAAACATTTTTGTATTACTTTAAGTCAAGATTGCACCCAATAGTCTCAGAGACTATGTTCATAATACACCCTTTAGGGTTTAATAGAGATCGACGCCTTGAGGTCACTTTCTAGTTGTTCCCACTCCTTTAGGTATTTTCCCACCACTTACGGTTTGTTCAAGGCATTGGATTTTTGCCTAATGGTGGTTAATTGGGGAAAGTGAAACCTAATTAATCTAGTCACTCACATTGATTTTGATGCATCTTGACTTATCGGATGAACCACAGCCAAAAAAAAGAGCATCCACACCAGATTCTTTGTAATTTTTAGTAAATTTTAATCAATGTGTTTTTAATTAAAAATAAAACCCTCCAGGAACCTCTTTAGGTCCAAGTGGAACTCAATCGGGGAATCAATGAGGGGTTTGATTTTAATTGATTGCTTGTAAAAATTAATAGTGAATAATTAAGCATAAAAATAAAACAATCAACGGGTTCTCTAATTAAATCTACCACGATCCTCTTTCACCTTTCGGTTCAATCGGGATTCGTGGGGAAATTATTAAAGTTACTTTTACTTTATAATATGGAATATATGATGAAATTAATCAAACTACACTATTTTTCATAAATAAAACTAATCTATAGAAAAAAAAGGAAAAAAGGACGTGAATCCCCCCAGGGGGGATGGGGAATGAGCTCGAAAGAGCCTATTTGAAATTATTTTTTATTACCAGTGGTTACAATATATAAAAACTGATATAATTCCTCTTTTTTCTTATACAAAACTAACCCAAGAGCTTACAAAGCGCAAAAATTAAATATTTCGGGAAATGCGGAGACCCTTGGGGGGTTCAGGATGGCCCAAAAGTCACTTTTAGGACAACACCTCCTCCTCTTTTCTGTTATACTAGATAAAAAACAGAAATTTTATTAAACTTAAATATTCCCAAAAGCACTTTGAAAGTATCTTTGGGTCAACATACTTTTAACCAAAAACAACTAAGTTAAAACTAGTTAAAAAAATGTGAAAAAGGAACCAAGGCAAGCAAGATTTCCTTTTGGGAAGCCAATATGATGTACATTGATTGATAAATTTATATTTTAAATTATGAAAGAGAAATATAATGCATGCAAGCTACAAATTTTCTTTAAAATGCCATGCAAAAAGGACGATTTCCCTAAAGCTACATCTAGAATGCTTATGAAACCTTTTTTAAGAACAAGATCTAGATTATGAGCTTTAAGAAGATAGATCTATATTAAATTTCACTCTAATATGATATATCTAAAAAAATCAAAGCTACAAACCAAGTAACTGAGTAGATTTTAAATTTTAAGAGGAGAAAGAGAAGAAGGCAAGCCTGTAGCCATGAAGATCAACCATGGAGCTTTCTGATGGAATGTCAAGGGACTATGCCTTTGAAAAAGTTTGCAAAAAGTTGAGAAATCAAGCTAGATCAGCACCCTCTACAATCTAGGAACCTACAACTAATCCAAAGGCTTGCGAAGATGCTTGTGATATCCGGTTAGTACATAAACAAATATATTAGAATATCATGCATATAATCTTATAAAACATGTTAAATCTAGATCTCTAGACATGCATAAAAGAAAAAGAGATAGCCAATAAACTTGTTAACATATTCCTTTTCTATCCAGATCATAATAAACTTATTATCAATCTTTTAGCATTGGATCCACAATATCAAAATAAGCAAGTTTTGAACAGAGATACAGGTTACCTCAGTGAAACATGGCAATGCTCATCCACACATAATAACATGAAACCATATTTCCTCCAAAGATTATCTTTATTTCAATGAAAAATAGCAACAACTCTTCAATCCAACTCTAACTAGCTTGGAAAGGAGGAAACTGTGCTTTATTTATAGCAATAATTGAAACCCTAGCGGAGAGGGGGCGCAATTCCCAAGGAGAGAGGGATTGCACCTGCATGAGGAGTCAATCTTAGCTTGATCTTAGTCTAATTGAGGATGATCTAAGTCTAAGTGAGTGTAGATGACAATCGGAGTGCTGATTGGAATGACACATCAACTGGTTAACTGAAACATCAACCAAACCACATCCATATGAGCCCACATGTGTGGAGGAGAGAGAGAGGGTGTAAGTACCAAGAATGCATGTTGTGGTGCACTCCCTCTTCATCCCAGATCAACTTCTTCAATCAACGAATGGTCATCTCTATCCAATCCAAATCCGATGAGACTAATTTCAGTCAAATCGGAGCAAATCCCACTGATTTAGGAATTTCAATTTTCTCCATTATTTAATTAATTTATCAATTAAAATAATCAATATTTGATTTTTAGGGTTTTCTAACCTGAGTGATGGGAAAATGACGCAAAACTTAGGAAAAGTGGGTTTATGGGTTTATCAGGTGCTCTGAGTTAGAAAATGAGCACCCCCATGATTGAAACTAATTTACGAGCCCACTTGTTTTACAAAAGTGGTTTTTCCATTTAGACTATCCAAAAATGGCCTAAGTTTTCAGAAAAATTAAAAATTAATAAAAAATTAAAAAAAAAACCTAGGGGGATTTAGACATGTTCATATGACTCGACCATAATGCCTAGCATGTTTATACATTGACACACAGACTCTAATAACCTCACTAGGCCTAAATGTCAATCTGACCACCCCAACGTTGGAGGAGTTTGGTGAAAAACTCAAAAATTATCAGTAGTTTATTCAACAACCAATAATAACCAAGGGAAAAACACCCTGGGCTGATTGAATTGACAAGTCTAGGAGACCGAGTATTTTACATACACTACCATGCTAGAAAATTTTATTACAACTTCCCTATGGGGTATCAACATGTGATATAGTACAACAAACACTTCCCAGAAGCAATTATGAAGGTCTTCTGAAGTCCGAACAAATCATATGTGTTCAGTTCACCAGGATCACTTGATAACACCAACAAGTACAACTTAGGTGGTAACATCTAGCTCCAACTGCGAGATGTGTGCTTGATTTGGTCATAGGGCAAGGAGAGGATACGTGAACACCAGAAACTCTGGTTTATACACCCTGTAAAAACATCTCAACTTGACAAGAAAACCTTAGTAGTACAAGCTTTATATAAAATCCAAATGAATCATTAAGCTAATTTATTTAAACAAAATAAATGTAGCTAATTAATGAAAGAAAAGTTTTACTATAGCCAAGTATAAAACGAAAATGCAAAAAGTAAATGCTCTTTTTTAAGGAGTTTGTTTTCCTATTCTAAGCATGATATAAAAATGTTAGGTGTAATAAAAAATCCAATGTAACCACCCAATAATTTTATTAACATAAAAAGTTTTTTCCTTGTCTTTGGTTACCAGCGAGAGTAAGGATAATTTATTCAGAAAATGCAAACCTGTGTGTGTTAAATTTTTATATGCTTAGCTAAAAACATCAGTATTTCATTTCATTTCCCTAACAAAAGCATATAAATAGGATCACTGAAAGAAATAGTATCACAAGAACAAGACAGATTTATCCTAGGAAAACCCTAAAGGGAAAAACCCAACAAAAGCTTCCTCAATATAGATGCCCCAAAAAGGTAAAAAGGTAAAACCAACAAGGAGATCAAAAACCGGATCCTCCTCCTTCTCCAATTACTTCCCTCCTCCATAAGTGCGCTACTCAAGTGAGTGTGTGTGTGTCTCAAATGAGGAGCACTACACCTCTATTTATATTAATAATGTAGGCTCAAGTTAATAATGTAGGATTGAGTTACACATGTAGGCTCAAGTAACCACACTAGGGTGCTAATGACCCACCTTTACAATTAGAGGGGACTGCCTCATGACTCTTATTAGTTCTTCTGATTACGAGCATTGGGGTACAAAGTAATACAAGTGGTTCTTCGGGTAGGACCATTAGGGACCACAAAGAAATACATATAGAATATTCTTCAAAGTTACAATATTTCAACACTCCCCCTTAACGAGAAGGGTATTCTATAACAACATCAACAACAACAATAATAGAAGAGAGATAGAGGACATCATCAACATCATCAGGGTGATACATCTATAAATCATTGGAAGCTTTTCAACATCATGTAGTCTTCATCTTCAATCTCTAGTCTTCAGCATCATCAGTACTTTGACCGCTTCTATCAGCAACCTCTTAAGCATCTTGACTCTTCAATCAGTAGCAACATCTTCAGCACTTTAACCTTTCGATCAGCAACATCTTCATCACTTTGACCTTTCGATCAGCAACATCATCTTCAGCACTTTGACCTTTATATTAGCAACATCATCTTCAACACGTCGACCTTTCGATCAGCAACATATTCTTCAACACTTTGGCCTTTCGATCAGCAACAACGTCATCATCATACTCTTTCAATCAGAATCATAATTATCATCAGTCTCTGATCTTTCGATCAAAAACATCATCATACTCTAACATCAACTCATCATCATATTATGATCTTTCGATCAGTACGTCATAATCAGCATACTTTGATAATATGGCCTCACCATCATCAGGATCTCATCATCATCACATTCTGATCTTTTGATCAGAAACATCATCATCATCATCGCATTCTGATCTTTCAATCAGAAAACATCATCATCATCAGCAACATCATAATCATAAGCAACTTCTGATCTTTTGACCAAAAAACATCATCATCATCATATTTTGATCTTTCGATCAGAGAACATCATCATCATCAAATTATGATCTTTCAATCAAAGAAACATCATCATCATCATATTCTGATATTTCGATCATAGAACATCATCATCGCCAGCAAAAACATCATCATCATATTCTAATCTTTCAATCTAAGAACATCATCATCATCAGCAACTTCTGATCTTTTGATCAGAGAAAAATCATCATCATCATATTCTGATCTTTCAATCAGAGAACATCATCATCATACTCTGATCTTTAGATCAGTACGTCATCATCATCATACTCTGATCCTTCGATTAGTATGTCATCATCATCATACTTTGATCTTTCGATCAGTACGTCATCATCATACTCTAATATTTCTATCAGTACGTCATCATACTCTGATCTTTCTATCAGAACGTCATCATCATCATCAGCAACAACCTGCAATCCACAACTCAAAGACAAAAAGTATTTGGATCACTTTTGGACTTAAAGTCCAGGGATGATACAATCCCACCACATTCTTGACAACCGAAGTTACTAGATTGATTACGGGAGAATCAGTCCCTATCACTTTAGGACTAAGTCTAAGGACGATGCAATCCTACCACATTCTCAAGGACCGAAGCCACCGGATTGATTACGGGAGAATCAGTGCCTTTCACTTTAGGACTATGTCCAAGGATGATGCAATCCTACCACATTCTTGAGGACTGAAGCCATTGGATTGATTACGGGAGAATTAGTCCCTATCACTTTAGGACTATGTCCAAGGATGATGCAATCCTACCATATTCTCGAGGACCAAATCCACCGGATTGATTACGGGAGAATCAGTCCCTATCACTTTAGGACTATGTCCAAGGATGATGCAATCCTACCACATTCTCAAGGACCGAATCCACCAGATTCATTACGGGAGAATCAGTCCCTATCACTTTAGGACAATGTCCAAGGATGATGCAATCCTTCCACATTCTCGAGGACTGAGGTCACCAGATCTATTATGGACAGATGTCATGGGATGATACAATCCCTCTTCATTCTCGAAGACTGAGGGCTCCGGATCACTTTAGGGAAAGTGCCCAGGGATGATACAATCCCACCAAGTTCTCGAGGACCGAGGTCACCGAATCTATTGTGGATAGATGTCCTGGGATGATACAATCCCTCTTCATTCTCAAGGACCGAGGTCTCTGGATCACTTTAGGGAAAATGCCCAGGGATGATACAATCCCACTGCAACATCACTACTCCCCCTTTCGAGGAAGGTCTTTCCGAACAACACCAAGCTTTTCTCGAAAGTGTTCGAACTCTACTCAAGGCAGAGGATTCATTAGTACATCATCATCCAAGCCATCATCATCTACATCTTTAGTATGTGAATACTGAACTATCACCATCTGTATCTCGAGTATGTGAATACTGAAATATCATCTATATCTTTAGTATGGGAATACTGAAATCATCATCGTCTATATCTTCAGTATGGGAATACTGAAATCATCATCATCTATATCTTCAATATGGGAATACTGAAACATCATCATCTCTATATTCAATATAGAAATACCGAATCACCATCATTTGCATCTACAGTATCATCATCTGCATCTTATCTTGTATGTAGAAATACCGGATTTCTATGTGTTACATCGGAACACAGGGTTCTTTGTCATCACAACTATGGTTATCACATAGAATCATTGTAGTATCCATCTTCAGTTTAAAGAGACCTAATATCAACTTCTGAATCCATATGGCTTCACAACTTAGTAGAGCAATCTGCTATGTATTTTGCTTCAACCGTGCTAAGAGAAACACTGGACTGTTTCCTGCTAAACCATGAACTCATAACAGACCTCAAACAAAAGCATCTACCTGATGTGCTTTTCCTATTTGAGATACTTCCATCCCAATCTGCATTTGTGTAGCCATACAATCTATACTCATGGCTACCATCATAGTATAGAAAAAAGTCTATAGTCCCTTTCAGATATCTCATCACATGTTTTGCAGCTACTAGGTGAACCCGTCTTGGTTGAACAAGATATTGACTTAAGGTGTTCACAGCAAAACAAATGTCCGGTTTGGTATTTTTTAAGTACATCAATGACCCAATGATCTATCTGTAGTGAGTCACATCCACTAACTCTAATGCGTCATCAGCTAACAGCTTCAGGTTGGAGTCCATGGGTGTGGCCATGACTTTGCATTCCAACATATTGAATCTCTTCAATATCTCTACCATATACTTTCCCTGGTTGAGAAATATTCCTTCTGAACTTTGCCATACTTCTAGACCTAGGAAATAATGCATTAACCCAAGGTCTTTCATCTCAAATTCTTCTGCTAGTTTCTTCTTACTTTCCATGATCTGTTTCTCATTCCCTGTCAAGAATAATTCATCCACATATAGTAATAGAATGATAGGTTCATCTTCTACAACCTTGTAGGAAAGGTTAGGATCGAATTTACTCTTGGCAAAGCCCATGCTCATCATGAAGCTATCTATTCTTCCATACCAAGCTCTGGGAGCTTGCTTCAGGCGATAGAGGGCCTTCTTCAACTTGTATACTTGATTCCATATATCTTCAACTTCAAATACTCGTGACTATTCGATGTAAAACTCTTCCTCAATCATACCATTAAGGAAGGCTTGTCTTTACTTCATCATGGAAGAAACTACCATGATAGTTTTGAAGGAAGTGTACCTTGCTTCCTAGAGTAAGTGTCTCTTCATAATTAAACCTCTAGGCACAAGTCTTACCTTACTTATATCAGCAACATATCTTATCTTGCAAATCCATTTGGAAGATACCACATTCTTGCTTTGTGGTTTGAGTACTATATCCCAAACATCATTCTAGTATCATAACATCTTCTATGAGTTTGTCTTCTCAGGTCATCAACATATCCTAGTCTTCTGCATTCAACTTTGAAGGTTGGAACCCACTTTAATTTTGGTAAAGTCTCGATCCATCATGAAGCTATCCATCATGTCGTACCATGTCAAACTCAGATATAATTTTCTGTAGTCACTCCCCTTGAAGTGGAATATCATCTTCCCTCTTCATTCTATACAGGTGGTTCTATGCTTGATATATACTGGTCAATAGAGTATGTCATGTCATAGTCTATTCTTTCTAAGGAAAATCATGAACCTTGCTTTGTACACTTGTTCTTGTAGATTCATATGGAAGATACTACGTACTTCCCTTTATGTCTTGAAATCATATCGTATACATCATTCCCCATGATCAACTATTATTCTTTGATCATAGCGTCTTTCATAGCATTCTTTTCTTCATCTCGAGTTATCTCTTTTACCCATGGTGGTATTCATCCTTCAAGGTGGATCTACAACTCTCTGAATCTCTTTCTTCCATCATGGTGTCTCTAACCCTGGGAGCTTCATATTCATGTTTATTGGAGTGAATCTTGAATTGTCATCACTTGTTCTTTGGAACAAGTCTCATCCTTCTTTTCTTGTAGGAGGTTGTACAAGACCTTTCCTACAATTCAAATGCACCAGTTGCATGGTTAGAACTATTTCATAAAACGACAAATTCGTATGCATCATGTAACTGTTTAGACAATACAACATTCATCCATATCTCACATAAACTTTCTAGATGCCTTCCATCTCTACCATGACATCATTGATATTGTACACTAATCCATTATGTCAGCAAAGAGGTTTGATAAGTAGCAACGGAGATTTGTATAGCACCATGAACTACTTGCCCATCACATGCATATTAGTAGTATATCGTCATTAATGCAAACAATCTATCATGCATAACACATCAACTGAATATAATCAAATGTATAACAAAACAATATCATGAAATGACAATTGAATACTTATCTTTTATTTTTTTCGTGGGTAGACTCCATCTTGATCATTCTACTTTATCATCTTCTTCATTCATGAAATCACCATTTCTTATCCAAATGATAAGATGAATAAGAGGTTCTTCAAGAATTGAGTTCTTCATATTCCTCATCACTTGAGGGATCTTCTTTGAATGGTGAGAGCTTGATCTTCAATTAGTCCCATCTTCTTCTTCTCTTCTTATGAGTCAAACTGAAAGCAATTACTTCCTTCTCGCATACATTCTTTTCATGAATGAATCCCATGATCCTGGGAGGCCATTCAAGGTGGCTATCACCACTTCTGCATTCTCCACTTCTTCTTCTACCGCTTCAAGTTGTTCTGCATTCTGGATCTTCACATTCTTCAACTGTTTTATCAAAGCCATCTTCTGATTTAAGTTCTTATCTTCAAATAGCTTGATCAAGGAATCAAACATCTTTGATGTCTTTAAGGAAGACACTTGTGGTACAAGTTGATCCATGATTTAATCAACAATGATCTTCTTGGCCTTGATCAAGTTCTTCTTGTGTAAGGCTTTGAGCCTCATCTCCGTATGGAACTGGAACCTCTCTACTTATGTAGGTGTCCAATTCGTTTTATTTAGAGAGATCAAATACTTCCATGCTTGGAATTTTTCAACTTTACCAAGATTATCATCAAGCTGATGTGATAGATCACTTTGAAATGAGAACCTCAAATGCAAATAGCAAAAGATTATATCTTACCGATTTGAGGTCTCCGTCCTGCTTCCAGAGCTAGCTGATTCAGGGTTTGTCAAAGAAACCCTAATTTTAAAAACTTGGAATATTTAAGATATGATTGGATATAAATATATATCTCTTCAAATGGAGCTGTATAATGTACTCCTTTTCTTCAAACAGTGGAGGGAAGCTCCCGGAATAGGAATCCCTAGTTTTCCAATTTCTTTTGCAGAACTTCTTGTAACTGTTTCTATGATATCTCCGAAATTACTGCTCCTATGTGTCTGAAATGTATCACTGAGGTAACCTCACAGGTCCCTGATCCAACACCACAGGTTTCATCAGCATTGGTTTCACCAAGTGGTATTTATAATAATTTTCCCACAATGACCTTTTACAGGACTGTTTAGAACAGCGAAGTTGTACGGACTGCCACATGTCACTGTTTCATCTTCTGGTTCTAAAATTTGGACCACAGAAATTAATGTCCATGGTATTTATGGAAAATCTTCATGAATTCAATTTGGACCTCTATATCCCAAGCTATAGAAATTGTCCCTAGGTGTCCTGTTTAGGGATGAATTCTAGAAGAGGTTGGAACCTTAACTTGGAGGGATCATATCTCCCAAAATATATTGAATATGAGGCTTTAGTTTGGACACGGTGTACATCAAGATTATATATTAGGCCTATGTAATTTGTATCTCATGAATCTTCACCAATATCGGGATATAGCGAATTTACCAAAAATTAGCAGGTTTAGTATTTAGGGTTTTTCTAACTTGGGGTCAAACTAGGGTTTGACTTTTCCAGAGTTTCATCCAACCAAAAATATTGATCCAGGTCTCTAAACTTTGATTTGGATGAGGAGGCAATCCTATTCCAGGCTCACTCAAAAATTCTTCTTCAGCAAGAAGCCCTAATTTCTTCTGGGGAGAGAGGGAGAGCTATTTTGCCGTGTGAAAGCTATCCTATTTAGGGTGGCTCTGATACCATGTTAAATTTTTATATGCTTAGCTAAAAAAATCAGTATTTCATTTCATTTCCATAACACAAGAATATAAATAGGATCACTGAAAGAAACAGTATCACAAGAACAACACAAATTTATCCTGGGAAAAACCCAGCAAAAGCTTCGTCAATATAGATGCCCCAAAAAGGTAAAAAGGTAAAACCAACAAGGAGATCAAAAACCTGATCCTCCTCCTTCTCCAGCTACTTCTCTCCTCCACAAGTGCGCTACTCAAGTGAGTGTGTGTGTCTCAAATGAGGAGCACTACACCTCTATTTATATTCATCGGTTCACTTAAGTTAACTCATCTCTCATGGAGGATCGAGTTAATCATGTAGGATTGAGTTACACATGTAGGCTCAAGTAGCCAGACTAGGGTGCTAATGACCCACCTTTACAATTAGAGGGGACTACCTCATGACTCTTATTAGTTATTCTTATTAGGAGCATTTAGGTACAAAGTAATACAAGTGGTTCTCCCGGTAGGACCATCGGGGACCACAAAGAAATACATATAGAATACTCTTTAAAGTTACAATATTTCAACGGTGTGATGATCCGGAATGGGCGGGTTGGATGAGAAATCATAGGCATGAATAATGTCATCAAACTTCTTCCCAAACTGATAGGTGCTTGTGCAAGATTCTTCTATCCATGACTGGAGAAGGTTGATATACAAATCAGAATGATGAGGAATACTAACTACACCATCATACTGATCATCAAGGCTTACTAGATGATAACTCATTATTTAAGTCCCAAGCAGCTCCAAATAATAAGGGAACTTTATATGTGAAGATGATAGTTGAGACTGATATTCTACTAAA
This sequence comes from Pseudotsuga menziesii, assembly GCA_001517045.1. Classification (NCBI taxonomy): domain Eukaryota; kingdom Viridiplantae; phylum Streptophyta; class Pinopsida; order Pinales; family Pinaceae; genus Pseudotsuga; species Pseudotsuga menziesii. Next base: position 7,449 of record LPNX010148619.1, on the reverse strand, counting down.
TGCATCACATCTATCTTTTCACAACACTTCTTCTCAATGTCTTCATTATTGATACCTTTGTACGACTCTGAATGATCATCTAAGAGTTTTGAATGCTCCTCTTCCATACTAAGATTTTCCCAGGTCTCTAGATCCACGCTTCACTCTATGGAAGTATAGTAAATTTAAATTCCACAAATTTCTAAATAGACACTCCCCTTGCTGGATATATCATAGATGGGATTCTCAATAAGAAATTCAAAAAAATTCCAATAGTCATCACCACCATCTATGTCAGATGTGACAGATTCTCCATTGCTGATATCATGTTATGATATCAAGTTCTCTTTGTGTTCATTGCTGATACTGATATATGGCTCATACTGATCATATTGATAAACTGCATGCTCCTTTTCCATATCAAAATTTTCCAAGGCCATAAGGTCCATGCTCTCTCCTTTAGATATGCCATAGACAGGAGAATCAACAAAACCATCAAAAGTTTCTGGCTCATTATTTTCCTCATAGACTGGATTTTCCATGAATGTACAAGACTCCTCTTCAACATCTTTGTCAGACATAAGGGATTCTTCATCACTTGTATCATGCTCCAAGTTATACTTGTCCGCATTTCCATACTCAAATTCTTCAGAAAAATGGGAACAAGGAAATAAACCTTCTAGACTTTCATCATTATATGGAGAATAGGAAGGAGTCCCATCATGCACATTACGGTTTTCATCATAAGTTTCACTATAAGATTCTACAATGGTTTCATCCTTAAGTAGATCTGGAGTACAAATGTGATCATCATCACTAAAATAATCATGAAAGCATTCCTAATCATCACTATTCTCTGTTGATGTTACATGAGGAGGGTGTTCAACAAAATTTTCAACTAATGGCTCTTCATGCATAGACTCAATGGGATCATAATGGACTTCTAAATGTTTGGTGTTGCACACCATGTTGATACTACATATCTCGTGATATTCCGTATGAAATTAATTCCAAGGAAAGAAGTACTTCAGATTGGTCTCAATGAATGATTTAGTATCGAATGATTCAATATCACTCCCATCATAATTCCACTGCTTCAAAAATATTTCAGAGAATTTTGCAAGGGAAGTAATAGATTTCTCAGGAAAACACTCATGAAGCGTCCCCTTGCAGAGAATGAGCAAACATCACCATCATATGATCCTCATGTTGAATGTTTTTTTTAATTATATGTGACAAAAAAATCATAACATGGAATTTGGTTGAGTGATCATTATCATCTCCCCGAAACCCTAGAAGGGAAGTAGATGTCATTTCGCTAATGAGACAATTAGGAAAGCCAGGGATCCTAGAGAAATTAATGGGAGGACAGTCACAGGTAACTCGAGCTTCAATTTCTATTCTTTTAATATCCATATCAAGAATAAGTGATAATGGAGAATGTTTGGAACTAAAAAATGGAGTTGAGCTTTAAATTTCACTGTTATGTGGGCTCACCTACACACAATCAATCTCATTTTTTTTTAGAAACAAGGGTTTTATCCTTTCAATGGAGTCTCCATGTGAGAATAAAAATATTCATTTAAGAACTTTCACAAAAATATTTTTTTCTTTTCTTTGTAAAAATAAAAACTAACAAAGGTCAGTGGAGTCGCGAGATGAAAATTTAAGATCTACTCTAAGCATTGATCAAACAAAGAAAAAACAAAAAAGAATAAAACAAAATTCATACTATGGAAAAAAAATTTATCCTTGACAACGACGCCAAAAAGTGTTGTCGCCTTTCACACACCTATGGGGGATGTGGCAGAAATATTCAAGCCACTCGATGTGTCCTTGGGGGCAAGTCTCGAGTCAAGGCTGTCACCTTGTGCTTGACTCCTCCGTTTAGGCTCAACTCCTAATGAAGCCAAGGGGGGTAGACCCTATTAAGTTACTAAGGCTAATTACTTTAGTATGATATCATTAAATTGAATAAGTTTCTTAGGATTTTGAAATTAGCAATTGAGAAACACAGATAACAAGATAAAAATAAACACAAGTAAGCAAAATGTTGACACACAATATATATATCGAAAGAAGTAAACAAATAACCAGTGCCTTAAAATGGAGTCGCAAAATGATTAAATGTGCTTGCATGTGCTCGGAGTGAAATTTTTGCAATTGTCTCTTGGTATGTTTTAAGTTAATATGAAAAATGAGTGGATCAAATTAGGTGAGGGGGGGACTCTAGATATACCTGGGGGGTACTTGGAATATGTTCAAAAATAAAACCTTTATTGCTACCTGCAAGGTGTTTGTGGGATGAATGGAGTCTTAGAGACTTTGTTCATAATACACCTGTTAGGGTGTAACATAGATCAACACCTCGAGGTCACTTTCTAGTTGTTCTCACTCCTTTGGGTATTTTTCCACCGCTTACGATTTGTTTGAGGCGTTGGATTTTCTCTTGATGGTGGTTGATTGGGGAAAGTGAAACCTAATTAATCTAGTAACTCATGTTAATTTTGATGCATCTTGACTGATTGGATGAACTGTAGCCAAAACAAAGAGCATACACACCAGAGTCTTTGCAATTTTTAGTAAATGTTAATCGATGTGTTTTTATTAAAAAGAGAACCCTCCAAGAACCTCTTTTAGTCCAAGTGGGACTCAATCAAGGAATTAAGGATGGGGTTGATTTTAATTTATTGATTGTAAAAATTAATAGTTAATAATGAAGCAGCAGAAATAAAACAAACCACAAGTTCTCTTATTAAATCTACCACGATCCTCTTTCACCTTTTGGTTCAATCGAGATTCATGGGGTAAGTATTAAAGTTACTTTGACTTTATAATATGGAATATATGATGAAAGTAATCAAATTACACTATTTTTCATAAATAAAACTAATACAGAGCAAAAAAATGGGAAAAATGCAAAAAAAGGAAAAAAGCATGAGAATCCCCCTAAGGGGGTTGAGGAATGGGATCGAAAGAGCCTATTCGAAATTATTTTTTATTACTAGTGGTTACAATATCATAAAACTGATATAATAAATCTTGGTTCTTAAACATAACTAACCCAATGGATTATAAAGTGGAAACATTAAAGATTTCAAGAAATGGGGAGACCCTTGGGGGGTTCCGGATGGCCCAAAAGTCACTTTTCGGACAGAACCTCCTCCTATTTTCTGTTATACCTACTAAAAACCAGAAATATTATTAAACTTAAATATTCCCAAAATAAATTTGAAAGTACCTTTGGGTCAACACACATTTAACCGAAAACAGCTAAGTTAAAACTAGTTAACGAAAAGGTGAAAAAGGAACCAAGGAAAGCAAGATTTCCTTGGGATCTTCAATTGCCTTTTGGGAATACAATATGATGTGCAATGATTGCTGTATTTATCTTTTCAATTACTAAATAGAAATCTAATGCGTGCAAGTTACAATCTTTCTTTAAAATACCATGCAAGAAGGAGGATTTCCCTAAAGCTAGATCTAGAATGCTTATGAAACCTTTTTTAAGAACAGGATCTAGATTATGAGCTTTAAGAAGATAGATCTATTTTAAATTTCACTCTAATATGATAGATATAAAAAAATCAAATCTATGAACCAAGTAACCGAGTAGATTTTAAATTTTAAGAGGAGAAAGAGAAGGAAATTTTTAAAGGAGAAAGAGAAGAAGGCAAGCTTGTAGCCATTGTTAACACCCAAAAATGGTTAACTACCTCATCTACCCCACTACATGGCTCATTTGTCCATTTGCCTACCATATTTCCCTGGAAATCCCACTAAAAAGCCTCCAAAAGGCCTAAAATGCCTCTAAAAGGCCATAAAACCATCTAAAAAGCCTCCAAAAGGCCAAAAAACCCCTTTTTCCTCCAAAAATGCCCAAAATTCCTCTAAAATAGCAAAATCCCCAAAAGGGAAGAAAAAATATAAAATAATGAGGAAAAGGAGGAAAAAACCCTAAACAAGCTGCCCTAAACCATATGGTTTCCAAAACCATGGGCCAGCACTCCACCATTAAAAAAATATAAATAAGTGGTGGAGACCCCTCATTTCACATCCACAATCATAAGCATCCTGCCTCTGCCGAAATTGTTCTCGAAACCCTAGCTTACCATCAAGCTACTTTCACCATTGAGAACTTTTTTTGGCCCATTTCCACCACCGGAGAAGGAAAAGAAGCAGCTTGGAGCTCGAAGCCACCGACATCGGACCAGCGCAACGGACTCCATCAACCTCCTCATTGGAGGTAATATCAATAAAAACCATCATTCGTTTCTTTACTGTTTCTGTTTCATGTTATTTACTTTTTACTGCTTTAGCTTCAAGAACGTATTTAGATTAGTCTTTGTTTCAGTTTATCTTTGTTTAATTCATATACATCATTGAACTGCTACTAAGGATTCCAGATTCCTTAGTAGGTGCTCATCAGCACAAGCTAGGGTGAAAACCCTAGCTACAGTTTTGGCGACTCCGCTGTCTTTTTTAATTTTATTTTTCCGTACTGTACTTTCGGCTGTCGTTTTCGGCCACCGGAAACCGCACTTTTTTCTTCCGCAGTCGCGGCCCGACCGCGCATTTCAGGCCCTAACCTGCGACCAGCCCGCCGCTGTCAGCCATTTTCCTGCGTCCTGGACGCATTTTTAAACATTCCCAGTTGCGCCCCGACCGCGTCTTTTCATCCCACAGTCGCGATCCGACCGCGCCTGTTCATAACACAGTCGCGCTCCGACCACCGCTGTCAGCCCGAATCCCGCGACCTAGACCGCGCCTGTTTCCTCTAAACCCGCGGTTCGACCGCGCCTGTTGCCTTCAAATACGCGGTCCCACCGCGCGAGTCCGCCCCATACCCGCGATCCGCGAACTGTTTTTTGGCCTTGTTTCCGCGCCGAAACCCAGCCACTTTGCCTCCATTTTTCCTGCACTTGCACAGCCACCTGTACCACTTGCAGCCCTATAGCCATTTCTGTCCCTTCTTTACAGAATTGTTTAGAAAATTTTTAGCATTTATTTCAAAAAAAAAAATAATAATAATAATTTTTGCATGGTAAAAGTTTTTCAAAGTTTTGTCTACATTGTTATTGTTATTGAGTAACTATTTTGGATTCATAACCTCACATGCACACAATCTATCCCCTAATTCAAAGTGAGACCTAAAATCTACTTAACTCAACCAACACTATAACCTCATTTGAGGAACACAAAAGAATCTTGTAGTTAGGTAGGATCGGGGGGATAGGCTTCCAATAACACCCCTTGGTTATTTACACGTGAGACATAGTTGTTGTCCTTTAGGGAACCAAAATCCCCTAGTATTTTTTGACACAGTCACAACCCCTTTATCAGAAGGCCTCTCCCTTAGGAGGGTTGAAGTCGTGAGATTGGTTCCGAAAGTCTGAGTGGAATACCGAAATCCATTCAGTAACTGAAGGGCTACCTTTCGCAGTTCTCGGAATATCCCTGTATAGGGAATATTGCGGTTAAAGGACCAAGCGGCAGATTCACCTTTCTGGACGTGTCATGAACGGGGTATCTTAGTTTCCATACTTCTAGGTTTGTGTACCCGGTGTCCCTCCCGGTAGGGGGATACTTTAGCCATTTGACTTTCCTATTTATATTGTCTGACTTGGATTTCATCACCTTGCAGAGGATATACTTAGTTGAGTCATAATACCATTAGCTAGGTGTTTGCATGCTCCCTTACCTCCTCTTGGTCTAGTGAGTCCACCGATTTTTCTTTTTTAGGAAATCGACTGTTTCTTGGTATTCTAACCACTTTGTTGACACTCCGCCTATTGTAGCCCGCAGTTACACTAGGTGTTTTGAGTTGCTTTTTGGCCTGAGTGCCTTATTTTTTCGAGCTCTCCTTTTGCACACACGGTTGCATTAGGATTTTTGAGTTGTTTTTTCGACACCACAAATTTGAAAACTACTTGTCACCATTGACTCTCCGAGACATTCTCGTCGCCTCAGAGGCGAGCCCCCACAGCACGGTTCACTTGACACCACCCGTCATCACCGTATATCTCGAGCCTTGTCACTCGACTCCACTCGTCAGCGGCATAGGACCCCGTCACCAGATTCCGAGAACACTCTTTACACTACCCCCACTAGCCCCATGGCTGGCGTGAATCCCAAACCCTCCATTATAGGGACCACCAGTGGTACATCCGCCACTATACCAGTTACTACACCTATCATGGGTATACCCTCCACAGGAGGCCCGTCTACCATTGCCCTCACCGTACCTATTCCCATGGCAGGAATACCCATACCTACTCCATTAGTAACTCCTACCACCGTAGTTCCCCCACTTGGGGGTAACATCCCTCACATCACCCCTCCACCTGGGGGCATGGGCCCCAACGTGGTCCAACCCACTACTGTGTCACCCCCTCCATCCAGTTTTCCCTATATGGCTAGCCTCAACCTACCTAACCTAGCCAGGTTAACCAACGACCCCATCCGGCACAACCCTGTGTGGCCCCACATGCCTACCAAACTCCCCTCTGACATCCCTAAGTTTGAGGGTAAGGCAGGTGAGGACCCATAGAACCATATCATGTCTTTCCATCTATGGTGTTCCTCCAATTCCACAGTAG
>LPNX010148602.1:150985-200966 GCA_001517045.1 Pseudotsuga menziesii | reverse complement strand
GATGTTTACACTGTTTTGTGCAAGTGTAAACTATAAAGCCTTTAGATTTTGAATGAAATTGCAAGTCTTAAATGTCTGTCTCATTCTTGCTTCCTAATTATTCCATGATATTACTTAACTTTAATAATGCTATGATATTGCTTTCCAGATTAAGTGATTTAAGAATGATCCCAACCTACCTAGGCAGCATTTGATAACTTTGGTTAGTAAAATATATGTATAAGAATTAGCAAAAAAAAAATTTAATTTTTTTTAAAAAAATTTCAGCAAGCGTCGCTTAAGCGACGGTTTTAGATGTCGCTTTTCCGACACTTATGCTAGATATCCGTCGTTTATCCGACGGTTATATCTGTCGCCTTTCCGACGCTTATTTTAATATCCATTGCTTATCCGACGCTTCTCGATGTCTCTTTTCCGACGCTTATTCTTAATATCCGTCGCTTATCCGACGGTCCTTCTGTCGCTTAACCGACGGCCTGAAGGTTATTTTCTTAAAAAACTTTCACTACCGTCGAAAATATTCCGTCGCTTAACCGACGGTTACTTAGGTGTCGCTTAACCGACGGTTACTTAGGTGTCGGAAAACCGACGACAAGTTTTCGACGCTTAAAAAAAAATCAAAGTGTCATACATGCGACAGGGAAGTGTCGAAAATCCGACATGACGGCCGTCGGATTTTTGGTCAAAATGTAGTAGTGATAGTTAAGCACAACAAATTCCATTGATCACATCTTTGAATAATCAATTCAAAATCAAATGCCTTTATTCATATTTTCACGAGCTTGTTGTAATTTTGATGCCAATAACCATGGGACAACTCTCACATCAAATTCTGAATATGTAAATGAAAACCTGATAGAGTTGGAGCTGCAAAAACTAGAATGCTCATGATGGCTAAAACCAATGTCTACATTAGTGGATGATAAAAATGAGTCAAGGAACTCATACCTTTCTTTTATGGCAACATATTCATAAGCTAGAAATGATCACTGAAAATGTAATGTAGGATTCATTTCTCCATACCATTGAGTGTAGCAGCCTTTCATTTCTCCCCCAAACTGAATGCAAAGCATGCCCTCATGCATGATTTCCTCAAATTGCATCCATAGAATATTTTTGGTTCACACATGCATACTAAAATTCCCAAATCTGGAAAGAACAACCTTCAAGCAACTGCTTTATTTCTTCTCAGTGTTGGTTTTTATGTGGCAGTAGCAAGGATTCTTTTCTTACTGTTGGTTCTTGTGTGGCAGCAATAAGACTTCTTTTCTTACTGTTGGTTCTTGTGTGGCAGCAATAAGACTTCTTATTGTTGGTTCTTGTGTGACAACAATAAGGTATCCTTTGATTATTTTCATGCTTGGTCAGTTGGGTTGGTGAGATGTTGGGTAGGACTTTGAAGTGGATGTGCATGAATGATGAAGTGTTAGAATTGAGTGGGAAATGATGGGAATGGATGGACATAAAATGCTATATAGAAAATAGAAATGGTTAATGCTTAGTGGTTCTTCATGACATTTCCCTAAATCTTTAATAAATAAAAAACTCATGTTATTTTACCTCAATTTTTACCTCCATGGAAGCCTTGGTTGACATGAATGGACTGGTGTATGTTGGAGCTATGTAGGCTGATCTGATGCTGAGACAGATGTATATGAGAGCTAAAACTAGATGAGGCTAAATTTGATCCATGATGTTGTGCTGGTTGCATGTAAGAATAACTGTTGAGATAATTGATGAGGAGGAATTCTACCACAAAAGCAGAAAGCTCCTTTCCTTATTCTGAAAATCAACTGTTGGAATGAAAATGGAAAGTAATTGCAAAAATAGTGAAACAAATGATGCTGCAAGTCACTGTTGAAACCATTAGATCACATAATCTTCAACTGCTACAAATCGAGGTACAATTCTTACCATGTGAATGAATGTGCTGAAGTCGAGCATGGAAAGAAATCATTGGATTACCGGCCATTAATGTATGTCATTAACCAATGTGAAGAAACTCAACTTTGATGACAGTGAGCTCTAAAGCACCTTAGTGCATCTTGACAAGTACGAATGGATGTGTTGGAGTCGAGTCACCTGCAAGATTTGTCAATCAAGAGGTATTGATGAATCCCCATGATTAACAACAAGGAAATCTGCCATTGATTCATGCAGATACCAAGGCACTATAAAACTCTAATTTGGATCCCAGATGATGTGTCGGAGTCGATGGGACAAGACCATTGGAAGGTGGACCTTAATGAATTCCACATCATCCAATACGAGTACAAAATAAATGATTGTGAAGAATCATAGTGAAAAATAGAACCAACATGAAACTTAGAAGTGGAAAGTATATGTGAAGTTGTGATGTAGTAGTGATGGAAAATAAAATGGTTAAGGTGACTACATAAGCAGTGGAAAATGGGACTTCGACATGAATATATTTTTAGGGTTTTGAAATGAGGAGGGTGAATGAATCTACCATATTGTAATTGGCTTCTTGAGGGGTTTCTTTCGGCAACAATTGGTATGACAGGTGTCTAAAAAGGATTCTTGGCATATAGCAATGAGACTTGACTTCAAAAACATTGGACTTTGTATGGTTTGCACATCAATCTCTCCATTTTTTATGTGCTCAATCCATTTGCAAATTGAGAAAAAGTCTTCAAGAGTCACTCGTGCATGCATTGACCTTCTTCTTCCAAGGACCTGCAAAAACCTAGCACTTGCCTGCAATAAAACATGAGATGTTGGAAGAAGAGAGATGATTGGTTTCTCTTCACCCAACACTTATGAAAAAAAACAACAAGAAATTACTTATAAAACAAATCCAAAGAAAAATGAACAAAGCAAAATCCATTTTATACCTACGGGAGAGCAATGTCCATCTAGACTCACCAATAGTATTATGATCATAGTTTCTTCGTTCCTTGTCCAATTTGAGTGATTCCAAATCCAAATGAAAGTAAATTCATAGGTAGATTTCCATTAGAAATAGGTTTTTAAAATTCTATGTAATGATGTTCCAAATCACTCAGTAACAACCTGCATGACAAGGTGTTTTTTTTGAATTCTGGACTAGACCAACAGTCACGGTTTTAGGCTTAACTTTTTCGTTTGATAACGGATTGATGTGATTCCAATTGGAGATGAAAGTAGATTTATGTAGTTATCTCAATTAAAATAGGTTTTGAATTCAATAAGAATTGATGGGTCAAATAATCCAATGAACAGTCTAGAAAATAGAGTTTTAGGAATGTTAATTTGTGATAGGCAGTCAGTATTTTGGTCATAAAATTTGCATACGATATCGGAATGGAGTGATTCAAATTGCATTGTAAACTATATTCATATTGGAATATGCATTGAAATAGGTTTGCAAGATATGTCCAGTAAGGCATCCAAAAATTGACTGTCCCAGCTCTGTCCCTAAGTTGCCTGCTTGACACCCCGTTAGTATTTTGGCCATAAAATTTTCGTTTGACACCCAATATTAAAAATTCAAATTGTTTTGGAAACTAGATTCAAAGGGATACTTGGTATGTAAACAGTTTTTAAAAATAATTCCATTTGGTATTTCAAAAATGGACTATCCCGATTGTGTTTCAATAAAAATTTCAAGCCAAAATGTCACCAAAAATTTAATAAATGAAATTTGACCCCCAAAAAGTGACCGAAATAGGTGTGAATGTTTTTAATGATATAAATTTAAATATAACACACATCCATACCAAAAATTTCAAGCATTGAGCACCTAAATTGACTTACACAGTCTGTTGCAACCGCAGCTGCAACTCTTAAAAAATGACATAATGTTGAAATAAAACATGTGTATTTTTATGGATGTGTTATATATAATTGAAAACCAAATACATGTCATGATGTGCAATACACACGTGTCTCAAACTTATAAATTCTCACCAACAGTACAGTCACAGTTGGGTGTTGCAGCTCACTGTCACAACTAGTGTTGCAGCTCGCTGTCATAGCTGGGTGTTGCAGCTCACTATCACAGCTAGGTGTTGCATCTCACTGTCGCAGCTGAAAGTAATCAGTCACAGCTGGGTGTTGCAGCTCACTGTCATAGCTAGGTGTTGCATCTCACTGTCACAACTAGGTGTTTCATCTCACTATCGCAGCTGACAGTAATCAGTCAAAGCTGGGTGTTGCAGCTAACAAATTCATGCCCAAGTTCAAGCTTAAAGGCTTCCATAATCGTTGGCTCATTTTTCTGTGGATCCTTCATTCACCTTCCCTAATTACTGTAATTTTGTTTTCATGATATTTTTATTTTTATTTGTAACAAATAGAGACAAATTGAAATTGGAAAATTGATAACAAAAATGACTTAAGCATTTTGTTCAAATAGTCAACAATTCCAAAGCATTCATGAAAACATCTCATACCCATTCCTTATCTTTATACTTTCTGATCTTCCAGATCGCAACAAGGCGCAGGAAGAGAGCATACTTATTCAAAAATAAAAAATAAAACTTAAAAAAAACAAAAGCATGGTTTTATTCTGTTATTCTATCCTACCCTATTCTACTTGGAAATATAAAAATTGTTCAAGTGTATGCATATTTCCAATGGAGCCACTTTCGAAGAAGTGACTCAAGTATGCTCATACTCCCAACAGAAAAATATAACTTTATAAATGTTAGGATATGAGAGATCAACTTCCCTTGAAATGATGGTGCCAAGAATTGGTGAAGTATGGAATGATGTTGCAGACTGATGACAGAGTGAAACCAAGCTTCAATATAGTCTTTGTTCCCTTTATTTCTCATGGATGTGACACCGTGAAGCTCCTTAGTAAACTGATCTTCGTTAATGGCTAAGAGATTCAGATCTAATGATGTAAAGGATGCTTCAATTTCTGGTTCCAATGTTCGTTCGTCATCAAATGTTATGTGTGGCATGTTGATCTCGTCTGCTTGCTTATGAGGACTAGAAGAAACTCCATATGCAAATCTTGGATTTAAAACATGTTCAAGCCTCGTATGGATTTGCTACAGAAACGCACAATCTTTTTGCAGCGGTTTAGGTGAGGTAGAACAAGAGGAAAATGTAGGAACATTTTGTAGTTCAGCACTATAAGCATACTGTACTGCTTTATTATGGTTAGGGTGGAGGGTGGATTGGACAGGAATTTGTGTTGGATACCAAGGAGTTTGATGAGAAAATAGATGTGGCTGATGTAGAGGATTGAGTTGTGAGGTTGATATTAAAGGACAAGTTGTGTTGTAGCAAGAGAGAGAGTGGCCATGTGATCATAAGATATGCCATTCCAACCTTATGGATAAGGTAGGTAAGAGTTAAATTGAGGCTGCAACAACTGCCATGGTGGAAAAATATTCAATGACTGAGTATGAAAGTAAGGAAGTGGAGGGATAGATTTTTGAACCATAGATGTAGGCCATGGTTGACATGACTGTTGTAACGAGTTGGTTGCAACTCCCAGATCTCTTTGATATGTTTCTTTCATCCTTGGTAAGGAGAGACAATGATCTATGGAATGATTCAAGTCACATATACCACACCTTTCAAGACTATCCAAAGGGAAATCCCTTGCTTCTTTTATTTCCTCATGCTTTTCCTTATCCTACAAAACACCCAATTGTGAATCAGCTTTAGGAATTTCAAATAAATTGTTGATTTCAGCTCCTATAGCTCTTGTTCTTGCAGCAGATTTCAAAGATTGAAAACAAGGATTACTAGAATTATTACCAGTCTTGAAACTGCCTCTTGACTACCTTCTACATAACTCACAAATATCATCATATGCTAACTGAAATACATTACCTGTTTCCATCACATTTAAGATTTTTAAATAATCAGCTTGGATTCCCTTGAGTAGAAGTGTTTTTAAGGTCTCCTTCCCCGGTTTCCTTTGTTTGGATCTTTGGAGGTTATATTGAAAGTGTTCTATGTATTCCTCCAGACTCTCTTCTTCTCCTTGTGTCATTTCGAAGATGTCTTCATTGACCCTGCAATAATCTTGGTACCTTTTCAAGAATATATGTTTCATGTCTTCCCAAGTTTGTATACAATTCCCACCTAGGCTCATGAACCATCGGAGGGCTGTTCCTTTTAGAGTAAGGGGAAACACATTCAACTTTTGATCATTAGAACAATAACCATATCCTCTACAAAGTACTTCAAATTGAAATAAAAATACATTAGGGTCTTCATTTTCCAAACCTTGAAAATTTGGTAGAACATGTGGGGGAATGCTTTTCGTTCGGCCACTCTTCCTGAATCTTTGATGGTAAATTCGAAGGTAACAACTTCTGCATCTTTCTTACCTGCCATCTTTTCATTATATTCTTCGTGTGCTATCTTGAGGCTCCTCCTTCGAATGTTCCTATCAATTTGTTAGTAGAATGGGTGGTGCTTACAACACCACTAAGGGGAATGATAAGACTTACGCTCCAAAGATTGAAAATAAAATAAAACTAAATGCAACGACAGAAAATTCACACTCAAAGTAAATTCAATAAACTCAAATGTAATCATGCAACCTACATGCCCTACTTTAACAATGCATCTACAAAACAATGTCAGATGTACTTTTGCACCATTGGTAACTTCCCCGGCAACGGTGCCAAAATGTTGGGCCCACTATATGAAAGTTAATTAAAAATTAACATGCAGAGTGCTAAACATAAATTATCAACCCGAGGAAGTCTTTTATTTCAAAGCTATCGTGCAAGATCTATGCAAGCACAATTTCTACCTGACACTATTATCTATTGGTATGCAATCAAAACTCTTTGTAAACTAGATCACACCTTCTTGATAGTAAATCAAACCTCGAACATATTCATAAATCCAAACTATAAATCTAATCATACTTCAAACAAAATCTATTCTTATTAAACAAGATCTAATTACATGAATCTAAAATAAGTGTTGTGTTGACCAACGATCTATCAAAATGAATTAACAACACAATGACTATGACAAATCTAATGAATGAAAGCATACAACTATGATAAGATTAATGAATGAAAGCATGAATGAAATAATAAACAAATATAAACAATAACACACCTACAATCAACACTACCAGCATCTGCTCAGGGAAGAGGGCCCTTCCTCCACTGAGCAGAGCTGGATCTCCACAATGAATGTCTACAATTCCAGAATTAAGAAACTACCAGCATGTATTATCATAATGGAATGATTAAAATAGATCTGGATCAAATCCTACATCATAACATTGCTTTCTTTTCTCCCCTCCCGTTGAGGCCTAGAAATTCGCAGGCAACAACACCAAGGGGTTCTCCCCAGTCAACGTTTCCAACTAGCCCGTGACTATTTGGTATGGGGAATCCGTCCGGTTTGCGGTCCAGTTACCGTAGGTCAAGTAACAAAAATAAAGGGTTTTACCAGTTGCGGCCCAGTCCACCGTGTATATTTTTGTATTTTTTAACTTTAAGTATGATATGCAAGTGCCTATCTAACATGCAGATTGATAAAGAATATGAGGAGCGGTCACAATATGATGCCCAGGTTCTTACCTCTCGTCTTAAGCTCTCTCGCATCTAGATCACACACAAAAGAAAACAAGATTAACTAAGATGTCCCTAGGGAGCAAGATTATCAATTAATGAGTAATGTATTACTGCTCATATGTTAAGATAAATCACAGATAGTTGTTCTTAGAATCAAAACACATAAACATGAATTGAGATATGCACAACAAGATAGCTCGTCGTTTGTTAAAACATTCATTACTCATAGTGGAAATTATCATACAATAAACCAGAGAACATTCATACAAGAACATAGGTTCAAAAAGTTAGAACAATCTCACAGTTAATGAAATACAGCTGAAAACGAAATAGTTCCCCTTCAACATTGTTCATTTCACCACATTTGAACATTCCACACCGCAATTTCTCCAACAAGCAAAATTGTAATTATATTATTGCAAAACGAAATAGTTCCTCTTACAACAAGTTTTTCACAAGTCTCACTGGGAAAAATCCCCTTCTCTATCTAATTTTCCTATACTTATACAAAAAGGCAAAAACTTTTGGGCTACCCACAAATGACCCATGGGCTTCCCCAACGCTTCATCTCCCACAATTTTCTCATATTTAGTGCTTATACAATTTACAATATATTACATTTAAATAAACTAATAAAGCACTTAAGTGGAGGGCCCCGCTTGATTATTCAGGAACTTCTTCCATGCTAAGGCTTCTGATGCAATGTTCTCGAACTTAGAAGGCTCGAGAAAACGAATATTAATCTCGAATTTCGTTGCCTGATTTCTAATTACTTCAATCCTGGTTGAACATAAGCATAGTTGATCTTCCAATAACTGCACACTAACCGCTGAATGAGCTACTTCATCTCTTAAGATCTGCTCGTCCAGGGCCTTGACATGTTGAATTCTCTGTTCATCTTCTTGATATCGGTTCTGCAACATCTCTATGAAAAGGTCATGGTCTGGAAATGCGTCTATTCTCTGCTCAGCAGCCACTTGACATCGATTTTAAGTGATCAACACTCTCCTACAAAACTCAGTGCAAGCTCCCTTCGTTTTCTTTATAGCCTTCTTAAATTCTTCAATTGTGTTTATGGCAAACTCTAATAAGTCATAGTCTTGTTTTAAGCCTTGTTGATCCTTTGTTGGTAAGTCTGCAGGGATCTCCTCATTGGCCTCCAATCTCGCTATTCTTCCTGTCAGGACTTCTAAAATGTCCTGAGATCTATCCACAAAATATGAAGAAGTTTCCAAAATTTCTTCTAGTCTATTATCTACCTGCAAAACCTTGCACCTCTCTTCTTCTATCGATACTTGCAGCCTATGCATTTTGCTTCTTTGTGCTAAAACATGTTATTTGAAAGGTTGAATGCTGGTTTGTTGTTCCCTGGCTTCTTCCAAAGATGCTACTAATGAAGCAATTTGTTCTTTAAGCTCTGCTGCTTGCACTTGAGATTGTTTCTTTGACTCCGCCAAAGTAACCTTTTGTAATTCCAGCTCCCCTATCTTACTTTGCAGCTGGTCTTTTTCTGCATGAAGACTTTCACATATTATTTTCAACCCATCCTTTTCTGTCATTAGCTCCTGATGTTCCTGCTACAATTTTGCTAAGCTTTCCTGGGCAACCTCCAAAGACATATTATCTACTTGGAGGGACTGAAGCTCTGCCTTTGAAGACTTTTACTTCATTTTGCATGTCTTCAAACTTCCTTTTCAATTTGTTGCTTTCCTCTCTCTCTCTTCGCAGTGTATCTTTCAGTTGGGCAACAATTTTCCTTGATTGTTCAAGGTCAGTCATTATTCAATCCACATTATCTTCAGAGGCATGGATCAATGCTGCTCCAGCTCGGATAGTGAATCTCGGGTCTTTGTTCGTTCCATGTACCAAGGTTTTATCATTTATCATCTTCCCTGACTGCCCCCCAGTTTCAACCTTCCTATCGGTCCTCTTCACAATTATTTTCTTTTCCTTGTCATAAAAATGGTATTGAAGTCTGGAACTTCTTCCCTTTTCTTTTGTTCGAAAGGGATCAGTCTTAGGCTAGAAACAACAACCTGTCCTAAGGTGCTGCTAGCAGTTGCATCAGGGTCTTGAGAATCAAGATTACCCAGATCTTGAACTTGAGTGTCTGTAGGGTCGAAAGTTTGTTGCTCTGTTGTGGACCCTGTCAGTTTCAATCTTTCAGCTTACTGTTTCCTGAGTTCCTCGTCCTCTTTCTTTTTCCTTTCTTCTTCTTCACTCCTGGCAGCTTCTTTTGCAATTTTAGCTGCTTCTTGTTCAGCTTTCTTCTTTTCTTCTTCCTCACTTCTAAGCCAACTTTCGACATCCTCTGCTAGTCTCCTAGCATCTTCTTGTCTTTTCCTAGCCTCCTCTTCATCTGCTTTCTTCTGTTCAGCTTTGCCTTTCCTGCCTTTAGTAGTGATCTTCTTTTTGAATCTTCTCTTTAATGCAGTCATGTTTTCTGCATTTCAGAAAATTGATTCATCTTTATCCCAATGGCTTGTATACTCAAAATGCACATTGGCTTCCTTGTAGTGTTCTGTGACTTTATTTCAAGAATCATTCCTATAGAAATTTATTTCTCCAGTTCCTCTACAAACTCATCAGCCCTTTTAACTCTTGAAAACTTATAACTTCTCAATCTGAACGGTATGGGAGGATAAGTCGCCTTCTTGTGCTCAAACAAAAAAATCCCTATGCCATCCAAGAAGACCTGCCTGGCTACCTCCTTATGTACCACATAATCAGTGGCATATTTGGGAAGCAGTGAAGGTGCTCTGGAGCAGCCATACATTCTAATATACATCCCATCCTCAGTTAAGTAGTAATCAACATACTCCTCAATGACTTGCAATGCCTCTTCAGACATGCAATTGCATTCTTTCAAGAAAATCATAGTATACAACGGCATAATAAAGTATTCACACACTTCTCTGTAATGATTGTAGTACTTATGTGCCCATAATGGCTTGTAGGCTGTGTACACCGGTGTCCTGTCTCTATCCCAAATACACCTTAGGTTCGGGAATGACTGGGTGCACAGTATGAAATCAATCAATATGGAGCTCATGTAGAACTTTGATTTTTTCTGGGACACCTCTCCCAAGGCTGAAGCAATGCAAGCTGAGAGACTGTTTGACACAATGTTCACCTAGTTGAACACAGTCCCTTGAGTGGCTACACAAAAGATGATAGGAACCCATCCCAACTTAAAAAAAAATTCGTGGGCTCTCCCAAAGATTATGTTCGACATTAAAGCAATGAACCTATAAGGGGTTCTTAAGGTAGCTGTGTCATATTCCCCTGATGGTCTGGTTTGGAAACTCTTACCAGGAACCAGCATTCTTTTCAATGTTTCAACTAGGTCAAGATTAATCTCCTTTAGCCAATCCTTAGTTAGGTACACCTGGGATTCTGGTAAGTGGTAGGCTAATGATACATAACCAGGGTTGTAAGAAGCATAGCCCTGTTTTTCAGTGTTGGACATAATCATGGTAGTCACGTCTGCCCTAGGCAAAATCCATCCAATTACTTCTGAGCATGGGAAAAGCTCAGGCCTGGTAGCAATCTTCATCAAAGAAGATATTTCAATATTAGCATAAATCATTTCTTCTTCAAAACCAGTGTCAGGTACTTCATGGTGTGATATCATTCTGTAAATTTCGCCCCACTTGTGTTCAGGTTCCACTCCTATGGTGCATCTAGTGTCTTCGTAAGTATACTCAACCTTTGTGACAACTTCTACCTCGGGTTCCTCTTCCACTACAGGGGCTTTCTTTTTCTGCCTTTTAGACATCTCGTACTCTGAAAAATTGCCCTGTCATACAACACAAATCTTTTAGGTCCTGTTGAGTAGTTCAACCAATATTCAAATAATGAAGACAAAACTGCATAATCATTTACCTCGGCCATGTTAGTCACGACTGAATCTATGTAACAAACAGAAACAGACCTAACTACCAAATACTCTTGCACAAGATAAGTCTTCAAAAATCCTAGATCCTGCCCAAGACTAAAACTAGCTTGATCAACCAATAACATCATGTCTTTGTTAACAATATAGAATTTCTCTTGGCAAAGAAAACAGTCTCAAAAAACTACATCCTCGGTGCTATCAATTCCAGAATAAATCGTCCTATCGCCAATCCCATTCGAAATGTGGCGCAACCTCAAAAACCGCAACCCTAGTCCCAAAACACATAAGCGACCAACACCAGAAATCCAAAACCTTCGGCATTTCAAAACAAACCAGGAAAAAAAAATGCCTTCCTACTGCAAAAGAAAAGGAAACCTCCCCCCCCCCGCGGACGGCCATATGCAAACTGGAGAAAACCGGTGCAGACAGCGTAATGCTTGTCTGCACCAGTTTCCCAAACAGGCGGCTAAGGTTTGAGAATTCATAATGGCCCTGCAATAATCCTCAGGAAAACAAACCCCCCCCCCCGATGGCCATACTGTCGAGATGAACTAGATATACGCTAACAAAAAAAAAAAAACATAAACCTAGGTGTCCATTAACCACAGAGGGAGAACCCAACCAAGGACGACAACCCTAGTTCAAAACTCAAATGAAGGGGTAGAATCGAAATGATTGGCCTACCTGGCAAGGAGCTGTGCAGCTGACAAGAAGAATCTGAAAAATTCCATGGCGACACCACCTACGAATGAGCTACCAACAACAAGTACAACGCCCTGTTCGAAACGACAACGACAGCGCAGGCACGGGTTCGCAGGTAAAATAATAGAAAAATGCCCCAAATCCCCCAATATATATATCTCCCGGTAAAAACATTCGGTGGGAAAAAACACAAAAATCAGTGGCTGAGTAACTAAGGGATTGGTGATCAAGTCCGCTAATGCGCCGCAACGACGGAAGACGAAACAACTGCGAGTCCCGCAGTGCCAAGTGAAACATCGGCAAGAAACATAAAATAAACTTCGCATCGAAGCTCAACTAGACTATAGCCTCAGACCATAAGTTGGTTGGAACACCGCAACGACGGAAGCTGTAAAGACAAAGAGTTCCGTAGACCAGTCAAAATTGGAGGGAAAATAGAAACGACTTAAGCGAAACATCGGCAAAGCGTCAAACATCGACCAAACTAAACAGAAGATTAGTCCATTCTAGAGCCACAATGACGGAGCAAAATAGACTAAGGCCCCATGAAACAAAACTGACGGGAATCAGAAAAGATCGAAACATCCATCATGGTGCTCGCAATATGTCATCCGCAATAGCGAAAGCTGTAAAGACAAAGAGTTCCAACGGTTTTCAAACAAGGACGGCGATAATAAAATAAAAGGAAAGCGCATCGCTGGAAAGTAGCACTCGGGATCGGATCTTTATTCTACTGCACCTTTGCAACAGCGGATGCATAGTTGATTGTGGTTCTGATTCATAGCTTCAACAAATTCTGACAGCGGGGTAAGAAATCAATGTAAGTCATAAAATACAGCATCAACATAAAGATATTATTTTAACAATCATCATCAAAAAATCCAAAATTGCAGTAAAATCAAGCAATCCCCAACAAGCTAAGCAAGACAATATTAAAAGGAGGGTCCTGAATTTTTTAGAAATTTGGGAAAATTGTTGCAGCTGCAACAATTGGCGACTACCGGGTGAACCCCAGATTTCTAAATTAACTCTTCCCTTAGTAAAAGACTGTTTAGCCATTAAGCTAATAGGTTCAATTCTTCTAGATGTTTGTATTCCTACAATGGCAAACATCTGCACTTAAATAATTGATGACAGTTCAATTTTGGAAATGGGAACACCAAAATCTCAAAGTCAGGATAACTCTTTTGAGGCTTAGTAGATGAGTTTTATTTTACTTATGTCTTTGGGTAGTTTCCAGCGTGGACACCACAGGATTGTAACATATGGCAAACAGAAATATTCATTTGTTCCTCATTCCCATGCCATTTTACACTTTTGTGTCTTTTGAGCCTTTTGTTCTTTTGAGTCCTCCTTATTGTTATAGCTGATTTTACCACTCCAGTTGAATCACACTTGTATGGCCTTCCCCTGTCCCTCTGCAGACTCCTTAGACCCCTTGGACTATTTTTTGTCATTTGATGTTTCCTTGACCATCCCTAAAAACATGTGAAAATGATACACGCGACTTTTAAACCCTTAATCACGTATATACACGGGTTTTACCCCTAAAACCACGTACATTGGAATGTGTGCATAATCCAAATCCTTTTGGAGTTTTTCTTGACATGGATCTGACTCACTTGACTCCTGGCCTTCCCTATGCCTTGAGATCGCTCGGATTCGACCTTTCATTACCCCTTTGAAAAGCTATATAAGGAACTCTTTGGTGCATTAAAGGCATAAGAGAGAATTGAGAGCAAAGAAACTATAGTCCATTATTGGCGGAACTTGTGCTTGAGTCTGCATCCCTTTGTCCCTTGGAGCACTTTTGTGCTCTTCCCAAGCTTTCCTTTTGCTTGTGAGCTTGCTGTCAAGAGATGGAGGATTGAGGTGGTGGAGGCCCAAGTGGGGGATTCAGTTTCTCCAATTCACAAACGTGCCGACAGAGGTTGTATCGATTGTAATCTCTGATTTTATATTAATAGATATATATTTTCCTGTCCAATAATGTATGTTTGAATGAATATTTTATCCATGGATGATTTCAAATGCTTATACATTGTTGATTATATATGCCAGAATAGATCTAACACCAATATATATAGTATGCTTGTCTTATTTACTTGTTGTTGAGGAAATGATTTATCAATTCAAGCTGAAGTTGGAAATCTCAACGGGGATCTACTTCAACCGTCCGAAATCAGGTACGAGGTCTGATCCTTTAGTGTTAGATATTTGATTTCTATTGCATATTGGAAAGGATTGATTTCTGGAGTCAAGCCGTCTGTTGTGGTACCCCAAACCATAGGAATTTCTCTCTGTAACAGAATTGGCGACTCCACTGGGGAGTTCCTAGTAGTTGTCCTTTGGGGGTTTTCTATCAGCATTCAATGGCTTTGAATTGCTCTTTTTCTCTTGTTTCTGTGCCGGGTCTGGAGGCATGTTTTCCTGGTAGTGTCGGATTGGTGTGAAGTTTGTCTCAGCTTGTCTGTTTGCCTTTATCTTTATGCACCTTTCTTCCTATACACGAGTTTTGAACTCACAGTCGCGTATATACGTGTGTTTCATTGCTATTTCCGTGTACACATGTAGGTTTACTGCGAACAGTCGCATATGCCCTTAGTTTTTCCTTTTAGAGGAAGTTGGAGGGTTGCTGGGTGAATTTTGATGATTGTTGAGTCTCTTTTGATACTGCTAGAGTTTGTATACACCTCTATTTCTGACCAGAGACGTTTTTTTAGGGTAAATTTTTTTTTTAAAAGAATGTTCTTGTCATTGCATTTTCAATTTTTTGTTTTGGCATTAATGCATTAGATTTCTTTTACCTAGGTACTTTGTTTCAGTGCTGCTTGAGTGTGCTTGCAGAGTCTAGGGGTTGTAGAGCCATTCTTTTGCTTTTATATCTCATTTTTATTTCAAAAAATCCAAAAATATTTGCTTATCATCATGCATTGCATCTTGCATTTTGCATAGTACTTGCACTAGATTTGCTTTGGAGTATTAGTCGGGATTTCGTATAGGAAAGCTTGCATTTATCATTTGAAGAAAATTGTGTATTTCACGTAGTAGCATACCCTGTTTTTCATGGACACAATGCATTTGCATTGATTGTTAGGTGTGCATTTTACTTCATGTGGTGTCATAACACCATTAGTTGCACGGCCATATACCTCTTTTGAGTAATAAAGCCAATTAAAATCAACGCTTAATTAAAATGAACTACACTATTTTATTTGATAGGGTTCACCAAGAAGATTAGGTTTTAGGGTCTTGGAATAGTTCATTGTGAGTAAATTCTCTAAGACCACTAAACAACAACATGTATGTGTCTGTCCAGGTGAGTGTGTGAAATTCCTTGGTATAACCAGTGTTTCTCAGGATCCTCCTCTCAAAAGGGAGTTAAGGACAAGGCAATGTGAGCGGTTATTGATTAGGATGACCCCTAGTCATAACTGAGTAGCACCGAAGATATTTCCAGGATTGTATTCGTATCTGGGGGCTCTTTCGAGAGTTTCGGGCTTTGCTACCCTGCCCATATGGTCAATCCAACCTGCGACTGTCCACCTAAGCATTGATTATATTGAGGTGACCTTAGTGGCCTTACCTAGTATATCAAGGGGGTACTTTGTAGGGGTTATTCTGTAGGTGTCCCGACCAGGTTGGGGTCAGACAGCACAGTCACTTTACGCGTTGAAGCTGAGGGCCACAGTAATTGGTTACATACCTCCGCTTGTTGTGGATGGGAGTCTCAAGCCTCTCCTAGGCGAGACATACCTGCTTCATTCAGGAGCTCGCTTATCCTACCCTTAACTGCTTGTGTTTGGCTTTATATTTTCTTGGTGATTGCTCTGTGAACGTTAGCTTTCCTAGGGTTTGCGTAGATAGAGAGTCTTTTATATTTTTTGAGTCATTGTGGATTTGGGTGCGACTTCTCGCCGTTCTCGTTGTTTAGCAGGACTTTCACCTTCTACATATCCTCCTCCTTTGGGAGAGAGAAATAGACAGTCCATGTGGACTACTTCGCACATTGATTCACACACCATGGGAGACCATATGGAAGGTATTCCTGAACCACCTTCTCCCATTCATGTGGAAGATGGGGAATTTACTCCTAACTATGATCCTTCACCCGATTTGACTAAGTTAGGTCCTGTAATTTCTGAGATAGGAACTTTTCATGATAAACCTACTTACTCTATGGTTGATTCCCCATTGACGCATCGCCGGTATGGAATGTCGGAGGATGACGAGACTCATTTTGAACCCGCGAGCACTAGTTACGGTATGTCTAGTTTTCCCAACATGATTTGGCATTCCATGTCGAATCTGAGTTTGATCCTAACACTATGCCTGGGGGCACTCTCATTCCTTACCATGCGGAGAGGTTTGGGAGCACAAGTCACATTGCACCTTCCATCCAGGCGGTGGAAGCTATATCACATATTCCTCCTAGGTCTAGGGTTAGTGACCCTATTAGGATACCAGATCCGAGATGAGTGACTATAGGGAATAACACGTACATAATTACATAGATCCCTTCATCCCATGTCCCTAGTTCTTCAAATGTTCACCCTCCACCTCATTCACGTGGTCCTTCGGGCCAGAACGTTGCTGCAAGTCATGTCCATACTACAGTTACTAGACCAGTTGTGTCTTAGGTACATGCACCGCTCGTTGTTGCAGGAGGTCATGGTCATACTTCTAGAGGTCACATTCCTACTTCTGGGACATATATTCCTACTTCCAGAACATATATTCCTACTTATGGAGTGTCTCATGGGACATCTCATGCGATGACTTATGGACCCTACTATGGGACACAGTATGGACAGGGTTCTTCACCTTATGGGGGCGGGTATCAACAACCTGCTTACTCTCCAAATTACGGCTTTGTAGCTCCGAATAGTCAAGGTACACCACACTATGGTGCTTCCATGCCACCCTATACAGGTCAAACGGGAGGAGGGCACTATGGCCAATGCCATGGTGGTAATCAGACCTATGTGAATCAGAACTATCAGGGAGCGGTCCATCGACCTCATCATCCTAGGCTCCCTTTCCTCACAACGTTGAATCTTCCTGACTTGTCAAGATTGACGAACAATCTTGTAGCTCATGACCCGGCTTGGTCGGCTATCCCTACTAAGCTTCCCTCAGACATACCCAAATTCGAGGGCAAACCGAGAGAGGATCCGAGCGAACATGTTACTACCTTCCACCTATGGTGCTCTTCTAATTCCTTACATCAGGACTCAATCCGTTTAAGGCTGTTTCAATGCACCCTTACAGGGCCTGCCGCGAAATGGTATATAGAGCTACCTAGGGGGACATTCGCTTTGTTCGATGACCTAGCGATGACTTTTCTTAACCACTTCCAGCTACCAGTGCGTTATGACGTTCGTACTGAACTCTTGTCGACATTTCGGCAGGATAAAGCCACACATATCTCAAATCATATCCAAGAGTGGCGTAGACAGAAGAGGTTAATTAAAGCCTTTATCCCACCAAAATTCCTCCTCGAATCGTTCCTTAAGTCATTATTGCCGTATATAGCGAAGGATGTTTCTACATCTGGAGTGCAAAATGAGGAACAAGCCCTTTTTAGGGAGCAGGAACTGGACTTGATTTATGCTCAGTACGGTTTGTTATATGAGATCATTCCCAATGCTCCGCATTCTAGTTTCGACCCGAAGGTTAAACCTGGACCAGATGCCGATGGCATTGTTGGTTGTGTGAGTGCTAAACCTGCGAATTCGGTTGCAAAACAAGTTATTCAATTGTCAATCAACCAATTTGCTTTGGGACAAGCCACGACTTCACCTCAACCCGCCTAAATGGTGAGTGTGCTTTCAGTACAATCGTCGGACCAAAAGGGTAACCAGTAGCCCAGACGGAATAAAAAGAAGGGTAAGAATAATCGTAAGGGTAGGAATAGGAATGAAAATGCTAATAATAATGACAAGAACACCCGTAATGCTGAGGGGGACAAGCAAGCTAAACGTAAAGTTAAATTTTCTTGCAAGTTGTGTAGGGACGATCACCTCACTTACTTGTGCCCTCGTATCGATGAAGCCTCGAGATTCTTGGCACAGGGCCCAGTTGTGCTAACGAACCCTTTACCTCACAATCAAAATATGAACTTGAGGACCCATGATCAGTTTGGTGGTGATCAAGATTTGCCAGAGGGTAGTGGTCATGGTTGCATTAACATGGTACGTGCTGCGAAAGTTGTGACCCATGCGAAAGACTATGGTTCGTCACAACCTATCCCAGGAAAGGAACCTGATCCACTAGGGACTCCTTTGCGTATTGAGAAACCTGTGGATAAACTTGAAGCTGCACCTCACATTCCTAAGGGAGTCCTTAAGCATTCGGGGCACAATCCTAATGCCCAAGCCTCCCATAACTATTCAGTTGTCGAGGATTTGGGCCACACTCCTTGTGCGATGTCTGCACTGGAAGTGCTTCAGAGTTGTCCTTCGCAAAGGAAGGCTTTGCTTTCTATCCTTGGTGTGAATGATGATAATTCTTCCTCTGTGATTAAATTTGAAACCACAGGACTTCAGCCTCGCTTGCCTTACTATGTGTCTCTTTTGATTCACGTAGAATGTCTTAACATGGCCGTCAAGCGCACTGTGATTGACGAAGTCGCTGCTGCTTCTGTGATGTCTTTATCGTGTTGGAAGGGTTTAGGTTCCCTCGAGTTGTCTAAATCTGCCACCATGTTAACTGCGTTCGATGGGAGATCGTTTAGGCCGCATGGGATCCTTCCTTCCCTTAAGGTCCATTTGGGAGGGAAGACCGTTGCAATAGAGTTCGAGGTGGTTGATGTGCCCCTTGACTACAATATATTGCTGGGTAGGAATTGGATGTACAGTATGCAAGCCATAGCTTCTTCCCTATTTCGCATTGTATGCTTTCCATTTAACGGGAAGATAGTCACGATTGATCAAACATCATTCAAGAATTCGTCAGTTACTGCATCTTCGGAAGCTTTGATCCTGATCATTGAGCACTCTCAGCCGGCAACTGGGAGTGTGTGTGTAGGCATGTATCCATCCCTCGTGGGAAGTTTTAGTTGTCCTGCACCGATCCTTATGATAGGGTCTAGTTCCGATGAGGCTTCGACATCTATGAGATCGGTGTCTTTTTACACGAGTCATATGGAAGATCCTTGGATTCTTCCTACACTGAGTACTCCGAGTGAGCCCATCATGACGAACGTGTCGTTGCCTGCAACTATGGTAGCTTATCAAGCTAATCTTGAGTGTGTTGCAGAGCCTAGTCCTTCCTCTTCGTGGACGGAGGAGGAGGACCCTTATGTGCTTCCTACATGGGTAGTACAGTCTTCTCATGTGCATGACTGCTTTGATAGTGTTTTCCCTTCAGACGAAGCGATTATTGAGGCCATGTCAGGAGTTGAGCCACCATGGGAAGAACTCCATCATAGGTCTTACTTCCTTCCCAAGCTTGACCGCTTGGAGCATGAGGACTTTAGGGAGGTTCTTAGTGAGAGAGTTGGTAGTCCTATGGTTCTATTAAGCTCTTTTGGTCCGATGGCTGATGGAAACATGGAAAATATATCTCCAACGATTCCTTTCAATATCTCTCGCGATCCTGGCAGGATAGAGAATGTCTATATTGGGGCAGAATGTTCCCATGCTGAGATTCAAGAATACACCGAGTTGTTTAAAGAATTCTGTGATATCTTTGCTTTGTCTTACGATGAAATTCCAGGTACCAATCCTTGTATTGTCGAACACAAGATTAAGACTTATCCCAACGCTAAGCCTATTCGACAACGCTTGCGTGCGGTGAATCCTAGGAAAGCATCCGTGATTAAGGAAGAGATAGAGAAACTGTTGAAAGCCGGTTTTATCTATCCCGTTCTCTTGATGGAGTGGGTTTCAAACCTCATTCCGGTTGACAAGAAGCAGGGAGCGATCTACAGATGTATTGATTTCCGTGATTTGAATCGTGCATGTCCTAAGGACAATTTCCCCACACCATTTATTGATCAGATTTTGGATGAGTGTGCGGGTAGCGAGGTTTTTTCCTTCATGGATGGCTTTTCCAGATATAATCAGATACAAATTAAACCTGAGGACCAACATAAGACTGCATTTATTTGTACTTGGGGAACTTTTGCATATCGGAAAATGCCTTTTGGCCTTAAGAACGTTGGAGCTACTTTTCAGTGGGCCATGACCTTGATCTTCCCCGATCTCAAATCGATTATCGAAGTAATTTTGGATGACCTTGCTGCTCATTCTCGTATGAGAATGCGTCATTCTTATCATTTGAGATTGGTATTCAAAAGATGCCGCCATTATTTGGTCAGGTTAAATCCTCACAAGTGCATATTTTGTGTGAAGTCAGGTCACTTGTTAGGATTCATCGTTTCTAAAGAGGGTATAAGAGTTGACCCTTTGAAGGTTGAGGCAATACTTCAATTGTCTCCCCCGAAAAATATTCATCATCTTCAATGTTTGCAAGGCATGGAAAACTTCTTACGGAGATTCGTTGTCAAATTTGTCAATTTGACTAGAGGCTTCATGTGTCTTTTGAAGAAGGACACCACCTTTTGTTGGGATGAGCAAGCCCAGGAGTCCTTTGATGCACTCAAATGAGCCCTAGCATCGGCCCCGGTGATTAGTCCCCCAGACTATAGCCGTGATTTTCTACTTTATGTGGCCGCGTCCATGGAGACGATTGGTATGGTTTTGGTTCAAGAGGATGAGGAGCTCCAAGAGCATGTCATATACTATCTGAGACGAAATCTTATTGACGCAGAGATTCGTTATTCTCATGTTGAGAAGCTTGCTTTAGCTACCGTACATGTGGTTCAACGGTTGAGACATTATATTCTCCTTCACCAGACCTTGGTTGTAGCCTATGTCAATCCGTTTCAATTCGTCCTCACTCGAAGGATGATTGGGGGAAAATATAATAAATTGATTGTCATCCTACAAGAGTTCTTTCGGAAAAGTCGAAGAAATCGTTAATTTTTGCAGAGCTTATATCGGATTTCCCAAGAATTTGACAATATACCATACATACATATTCCAAGAATTAATAATCAAGTTGTTGACCCATATGCTAACTACGTGTTAGATTGGCATTTGTTTCATACACAATAAATTCATCACAAACACAATTTTTTACACATGTAAATAAATAAACCGATCATCATAAAAAAATTTATAAACATCCAAAATGTGATAATACATAGTGTCATGATACAAAAATGGGGCTCTCGAGCCACCAAAATATAATACACGGTAATACAAAATGTATCACTCCCAGGTATCTAATCCTGTGGAGGAGGAGGGGGGTTGTGATCATGGAGTGTCACTACGGTTCTAGCTAGCCGTCGGAATAATGGCACCCATGCTCATGGTACACCCACCACCTGGCGCTGCATAGCTTCAGGCAAGTCCTTGACTTGCACCATGGGAACTCTGTGTGTTAGCCTCACAAAGGTGGTATGAATGCTCTGGAGCATCCGCTCCGCATCCACACCCGTGATATCATCTTCTCTTTCCCTTCGTCTATGATGAGGGAAGCCTTCAGGCCGCCGTGGTCCCACATTTGCATGCATATGGTAGATGTCACTATGTATTGTCACCCAAAAACATGTCTTTTGATTCCATATAATCAGAAAACACAAAAAAAATTAAATAACTCAAAAATTTAAAGAGAGGGTTGAGATTCGTTACCTATGTCACCGTATGTCGATCCTGGTGGTAGCGGCATGTCTGGGTCCCCCCGGAAATCTATCCCCACATAGGGGTAGTCATCGATGGCAACTATTTGTCATTGCCACCATGGAAAGAACTCAGCTAGATAGGGGTTGGACACCCTACCTCCACCTAGTCTGTGCATCGCATCTGCCCAACGCCGTTGGGATGGATCTCGAACCCCGTGTAGAGGATCGTCAACTCTGGGGCTCAATCCTGGAACACGCTTGAAGAAAAACGTGCTCAGTATGCTGCTGAAACCAAAGTTTCGCACTCTGCCCATCTTACACTCACTGAGATGGTGTTTCATGTTGCTTAGTAGTGTAGTGCTCCAGTCATATACCGTGGGTCTCATGCACTCCGCTGCATAGAACATCAAAGGCCGCGAGGCCTAGTGGAGTGAAGCCAAGCCTGCTATCCTGCCCAGTATTAGGAGGATGGCCTTTAGGCCCAGCACCTATATAGAGTTGGTTGGGATCTGACTCCCCACCTTTTCCGTGTCCGGATAGCAGTACACCGCAATGTACTCATCTATAATCAGGCCACCTCCGGGCCCACGAGAATGTAGGTTCACTATTTCCCCCCGTCGGGAAAGTCCAGTAATAAAGTATATGTCCTCCACCTCTATGGTGAGGGACATCCCATCTATCTGGAATGACTCAGAGTCTGGATCCCAGTAATCCACCAGCATCTGCAATAGTCCTGGTTTGGCCCTTAAGCCACCAAGACACCAAAATTTGTAGAGCCCACATGCATGTAGCGCTTGTTGAGCCATTAGATCGGCCCTTACTACCTCCTCTACATCACCATGTTCACGTTCTCTCCATTCTAGGACCATCCTGCACAAAAAATTGCAAGTTTTCCCATTAGAATACTTAAAAAACCTCATGCACAGCCGCATATGCGACTGTTTTCCAAACAGCCGCGTATGTACGCGACTGTGAGTGTATTTTCCACATATATCCAACCCTATACGCGGAAAAACCCTCGATTTCTGCTTGGGCCGCAGCGCCTATTTTGGAATGGCCTAGAAATCCCAAATAACCATGGAATTTGATAAAAATTGCATCAAAATGGAAGAGAAGAGCATGGGTAAGTACCTCGAAGAAACGGTAGTGAATTCCACCGGCTGGATCTCCTAGAATTCGCTGTTGAAAATCTGCTCAAATGGGTAAAAATTTCAAATGTTATATAATGTTTTGAATTTTTTACTATTTATAGAAATTTTTCAAATTTTTGAAAAATTTTACCCCCTTTCCTATAGTTTGGACCGTTTTTGACCTAATTTATGATGTAGGAGACCTTTTTTAGTGTCATTTCAGCCGTTGGATTGACCCATTCGTGTCGATCTCAGGTATCATGTCTAAACTGGCATATAGGTTAGGTTTCATCACCGTTTGCATTTTGCATGACCTTATGACCGTTTCATTATAGCCTTAGGTACGAACCCACTCTATTATGTCATGGAACCTTCTTGTTGTTTTAGAAGTGGCATGATATGAGTGGTAGAGCTTGACCTTACATGGGTACCCTAGTTAGCGCCTTACTTGCATTTGGTGCCCATGCTGATGTTTTGTCCCTTAGGGTGTGGGAGTCCTTTGTATAGTATTGCCATGACATTTCACAAGAGCCTCATACTCCTCTTGATATTTTGCTGTGTTGATGAAATTGTCATTGATGCCAACTAGGACTTACAGTGGCCCCACGGGATGTCATTGATGCCACCAAGTCTCACCTACAGTGCCTTGATACCCTTGATAAGGTCATGGAGTCTTTAGAGGTGGGCATATGACCATATTGCATATGGTACTGTGTCCTTGGTTCCTTGATGAAGCCCTAGTGGCTTGATGAAATCCTTAAATGGTAAAATAGAGGACACACTTGTTTTTGATGGCTTCAACTGACCCTAATTTTGACTATTTTTTGGTGACCTAAGTAATTAGTGGACAAACATGGAGCATACACTTACGTTATGCTGACCATTGAAATGATAAGAAAAAAAGGGCATAAAAAATAAAATAATAGAAACAAAAAATATGAAGTCGGCCCAAAAGTAAAAACTTATTATGTCGGCCCCATTAAAAATTTTACAAGTCGGCCCCATTAAAAAAATTTACAAGTCGGCCCCATTAAAAAAAATTTACAAGTCGGCCCCAAAAGGATGTGAAAAATTAATATAAATACCCCTTTCGAGTCTTCTTTTTATGTGGAAAATTTTTGGTGGAGCTCTGAGGAAATTTTCGCTAGACTGAGGCAGCCGCAAAACAGCAAAGGAGATTTTTGGGAAACACGTGGGCTATTGTCTGAGATTTTTCTTTTCACACTCCTTTCATCTTCAGATCTGAGATATGTTAGAAATTGAAGAGGATTTGAATGTGAGCATATCGATCTTTCTTTACCAGGCAAAGAAGTGAGAGGGAAACGAGTAGATGTTTTCAGGCTGAGATAAAATAATAAAGGCAGAGATTTAGTGTATTTGGCAACTTCCCACTCCATTTAGCAGCGATTTCACTTGTTGGGCAGGATCTATCTTTTCTAGCTCAATCTGTTGATTGGGAATTGTGATTTACACTCGGGAAGGTCGTGGACATTTGCTGGCCATTATTGCTATCATTTGAGAAGAGATTTCCTAGTGGAGAGGGTGTGAGACACCATGGCAGTGTATATTCTATTGCTGGGCAGCATGAAATTGTTGGGACAGTAATATATCCATTGTGGGCAGCTAAGAATCCATCGGTGGGTCGTCATCTTCATTACTGGGCATTCTTTAGCTAGTGGAAAGCAAGTTAACCATCATTGAAAGAGGTAATACCTTTCTGCGGACTGCGTACTTCATCTGTGGGCTTGCTACTGCTGTAGGATATTCCTCTTTATTGTGGACTGAGTTTATACTGTGAGAAGCAAGGAAGGGCACATATTCAAGGAGTAATTATCATAGATCTATTCTTGATCTGAATCCAAGTTTCCGTCATTTCTGGTGCATGCCCTCTATCTGAGATCTAGACGTTATATTGTGGACTTGAAGTATTTATTGAATAACTCTACCAGGGATTAGTAGTGGAAGGAGCAGTGTATTTGAATATTTCGTGGGAGTACAGGAGTGCTCTGAATTGAGATTTGTTTGAGGAACTTCGCTGACTAAGAAGATCCGAATCTTTTCCACAGACCTATTCTCTTGGGTTAAAACAGTGTTGCCATTCCCTTTGATGTCTCTTGGGTCACTGCTGCAACCTACTATCCTCTACGAGTTTTTGTTGGTGTGAACTGTTCAAAAACAGAGAGAGATTGCAGACCTGAGTTCTTCATGAAGGAGCAGCAAATTGACTGAGTTTTCAGACAGCACTAACAGCCTTCCTTGTCATGTTTGTGACAGTCCAGAAATTCAAGCATGAAAGCTTGAAGGCAGCAGCAATGGTTTCCTTTTTCGGGAGTCTCAGGAGATAATGACAGGTTGATTGTGAACAGCATGATGAAATGTGTTGAGTGGATTGAAGAAGACTTGGTGCTTAGTTGATGACATAACAGCAGCATGATGAAGACCTTTTATATCTGATTTCTGAGCAGCAGTATGAGTAATTTGATGGAAAGAATGAGAAAAATGTTGGGCATAATGAAGCTTGGACAAACTGGTTGATTTGATGTGCATATGGACAATGTAGAGTTTATGGACAAAATGGAAATAGGGCAGTGGCAATGACATGTTGTGTTGTGGACAGAATTAATATGAATGTACAGGCAGAATGATGACAAGAGGATGATGCAATTGTGGACAAAGTTGTAATGATGTAATGGATGAGTGAAATTGACTGCTGACTAGTCTGAGATTGGAAATCATCTACAGTTTTACTGCTGCCTTCTTTTGACAGACCCAAGTCTTTTACAAGTGTGCAAATAGTCCCAAAATTGTTTTAGCAGTCCAAAGGTTTGTGTTAAGGTCTTCTATGGCATACATGCAGAAATCATCCACTACAACAGTTTGATATGCTCAGATAAAGGTATGTTTTCTTTCCAATGACAAGTGACATATGTATGACTGTAAAATGAGCGAGTAGTGTGGTATGAGTATATGTACAGTGATAAACAATGATGCACAAGTTTATGAACAGTAGTATGTGTAAGTGATATGCAGTGGGTGTATAATGAGTGATCAATGAAGTGTGTAAAAGTATACAAGTGTGGTTTATGAAGTGGGATGTGATATACAGTGACTTCAGTGATATTGATGAAAGTGGTAAGTGTGTGAACAGAGTAGGCACAAAGATGTACACTAAGTGAAGTGTGTATGTGTTGAAGTACACAAGTATATTTCATAGTACAATGGGGTTGTGATCTATACTCTATGAGCAGTATATGAGTTGATGTATTCTCATGCACTATGATGCACGTGCAATGATGATGCTAGCATTAATGGTTTTTGATGACTGATATATATACTTGAAATCTGGGAACAGCTGAGGATGTTAACCTTCAACAGATTGAAGATAAGACATTTGACAGAGACAAGTGAATGGTTTCAAGCAGAAGTTAATGACAGATAACAATTTATGCGTTGACAGATAGTGTTGAAGGCAAGGTTGAGGACAGATTGATATGACAGTTATTTGACAAATGACATGATGACATGATTATGGACAAGTTGATGACATGATAGTGACAACAGTGACATGACAAGTGAACCAGCATTGCAAAGTTCAGAGCAGAATTGTTAGAGAAACTCAAAGCAAGCTTATTTGAGAAGTCCAGAGCAGATTTGAAGAGTTCAAGACAGAGGTAGCTTGAGTAAGTATAAGCAGCAAGAAGGTGATAGTGGTAAATTGTGAGACCAGTAAATGTGTGGCAGAGATCGAGTAAGACTATTGAAATACTTTGAAGAACATATTGCAGGGTCTTGGAGCACCCTTGAAGCTGACAGAAACAAGGAGGTTTGAAGAAGTGACAGTAAGCAGCATTGATGATGAGCAGATGAGTATGATCAGATTGAAGAGACAGATTATGTTGATATGACAATAAGCTTTAATGTAAATGCAAGATTGACTTGCTTCTTGAGGTTAGGATACCTCAAACCCTTCTTAGCAGGGTCTAAGAATACCAGGCAGGGTCCTGGATGCAGAGTAGGTGCTCTATGTATCAATAGGTGCTGATTTTGCCTAACGGTTGTAGCCGAACCAAACTAATATAAAAAGATTACAAATTTATATGGTGTGGTGTTCTTCTGTGTTATAGATCTTGATGAGTTAAATGTTGTGATATGTGAAAGGATTATGAGATTGGTAGAATAATGAAATGATGAATTAGTAGTTAAGTGTGACAGGTCAAGAAAAGTTGAAAAATTGCTTTACACTGATTCACCCCCCTCTCAGTGTCTACATGCTGGCCTATTTCCCTCAGGACTCCCTTATGTCAAGTTGAAATTGCATTATCATGAGCTTTGCCTGTCTTATTGAGCTTTATGCCGGCTTCCCTGACATTGTGTTTCAGTCATATAGCCCGAGCTTGTCTCATGTCTAGCCATGCAGAGCCATTTTATATATCCTTTGCAGCTTGATTCCCTTTTAACCGGGAGGGGATTTTCCCCCGAGTGTCACTATCCTACACATGTATCCTTGCTTTGAGAATAGGTATGTTCCATTGCTTGGAACTAGTTTGTTTGCCCCTATGACACTCGTCTCCTCCTAGTCTATAACTATAAAGTAGTTTTATTCTTTTTCAAGCTTTTTAAATATTTGAAAAAGTCCAAAAAAATCAAAAAACCAAAAATCCAGACAAGGAAAGATGTTATCTTTGGCAGCTTTCGAGTCGTTCCGCCTTCGAACAGAGCACTGTATATCACATCTGTTGGTTGGGTTTATAGTTTGACTTTAAGAGTTGTACTCGTTTATCTGAGTTTATCTCCACCGACTGGTTAAGCTTTCAATCCCCATTGAGCCTCTGTCGATGCCTCCTGTGTCGCAGAGATGTCCCAGTTTTGTATATCGAGTCTATGTTGCCTTTATGTAAGTCACCATACACCATTATGCTCTTGTTCGAAGGAAGTTGAAACCTGAATCGGCCATTCCTCAGTTATTTTGACTTTGCATGTCGGCCATTCCCGGTACAGTTATTGGTTCGTGCACCTTATGATCGAGTCCTTCCACATCATACAGCTTTGCTGAGTACCTCATGTTGGATGATGGGGGATGCCTTAATGCCCTCCTTCCAGCGGATTTCATCCCATCGACTTCAAATCATTTATTCTGGGATTGGAATCTAGAGTCATTTTTGAGTGCCTTGAGACTTGCAACACATTTATTCACACTTGTTAGTTTGCACTCTAGTACCTTGATTCCCATTTTCATTATCGATGGGTGATCTCGTGTCTGTTAACGGTATACATCAATGACTGGTAAACAGACGATGGACTACTATGTTCAACCTCGATACTTCTATTCACATAGTAGGCCATGTACTCGTAGCAGTTGGTGTAGAAGACCTTCCATATTGGTGGCATCTCTTATATGCTACCTCCTTGATCGTGCTAGTGTTCATGAGATTTTAGCTTTCGTGACTTGATTCCAGTATATGTCAGACATTTCCAGTCATTATGGAGATCTTGATCCATTATATATCTTTAGCCATTATGGAGATCATGGTCCTTTGTATATCTTCATCATGGAGATTCTGATCTATGTATATTGTACGTGGCGATGCCCACTTATGTGATATCTTGTATCATGCCTATTCATGGCCATTGTACTCTTATGTATCCGGGACTGCTATATGTATTTGCAGTATGTGCAGAATTGTATCATTGTACTATGCTGATTGGGTGGCTGGTCTTCCATTTGGGATACATCATCACTCCACATCTGGGATGGACTTATAATGTATTTCGGCCATCGTATGACCCCTCTGACCTCACACAATAGGGGGCATCTGTTATAGCTGATTTTACCACTCCAGGTGAATCACACTTGTATGGCCTTCCCCTGTCCCTCTGCAGACTCCTTAGACCCCCTGGACCATTTTTTGTCCTTTGATGTTTCCTTGACCATCCCTAAAAACATGTGAAAAATGATACACGCAACTTTTAAACCCTTAATCGTGTATATACGCGGGTTTTACCCCTAAAACCGCATACATCGAAATGTGTGCATAATCCAAATCCTTTTGGAGTTTTCCTTGACATGGATCTGACTTACTTGACTCCTGGCCTTCCCTATGCCTTGAGATCGCTCGGATTCGACCTTTCATTACCCCTTTGAAAAGCTATATAAGGAACTCTTTGGTACATTAAAGGCATAAGAGAGAATTGAGAGCAAAGAAACTATAGTCCATTGTTGGCAGAACTTGTGCTTGAGTCTGCATCCCCTTGTCCCTTGGAGCACTTTTGTGTTCTTCCCAAGATTTCCTTTTGCTTGTGAGCTTGCTATCGAGAGATGGAGGATTGAGCTGGTGGAGGCCCAAGTGGGGGATTCAGTTTCTCCGATTCGCAGACGTGCCAACAGAGGTTGTATCCATTGTAATCTATGATTTTATATTAATAGAAATATCTTTTCTTGTCCAATAATGTATGTTTGAATGAATATTTTATCCATGGATGATTTCAAATGCTTATACATTGTTGATTATATATGCTAGAATAGATCTAACACCAATATATATAGTATGCCTGTCTTATTTACTTGTTGTTGAGGAAGTGATTTATCAATTCAAGCTGAAGTTGGAAAGCTCAACGGGGATCTACTTCAACCGTCCGGAATAAGGTACGAGGTCTGATCCTTTAGTGTTAGATATTTGATTTCTATTGTATATTGGAAAGGATTGATTTATGGAGTCAAGCTGTCTGTTGTGGTACCCCAAGCCATAGGAATTTCTCTTCGTAACACTTATGTCTTTCTTTCTGAATTTTATTCAGGTCCTCTATCCATAGTGTCCTTTTGTGTGAGAGATGTATTTAATTTTCAGCTCACGGACGGAGAAGAACTTTTGGCATACTTGTATTCATATGATTCAATACTTTGCTTTGATATGTATTGCTTCTTTTAGGAGTTTTGACTCTTATCAGCCTTTAGGCCTTCAAATCTTGGCATGGGATCATTTATATATAATAAACTGTTTACCTTGCTTCCTCTCCGTGGGTCCTTTGCTGTCACCCCCTAGGACATTTTAGATGTGAAATGGATGGAGCCTCGAAATAGTATTCCAAACCTTTTGATTCTAAGTTATTTTCAAGTATTAAGCAGGACTTCAATGAGTTCATAGCCATTTAGGAAAACTACTTACTAGAAGAAATTATCTTAGTTCAAACAAGAATGCACAGTCTTATCCCAAATATTACAGTTAATCGAGAACCCTAATGCTTTCCACACAACCAAAATTTTGCCTCTTTTATTCAAAACCAAACCAAAAGTAACTAGAAACAAACGCAGCAAATCAAAGTAAAAAACTACATCAAATTATTTATGTACAAGGTTATCAAGA
This sequence comes from Pseudotsuga menziesii, assembly GCA_001517045.1. Classification (NCBI taxonomy): domain Eukaryota; kingdom Viridiplantae; phylum Streptophyta; class Pinopsida; order Pinales; family Pinaceae; genus Pseudotsuga; species Pseudotsuga menziesii. The sequence continues at coordinate 170,676 of LPNX010148602.1, read as the reverse complement.
GCAAAAAACCAAGAAAAATAAAATTTGAGAACTAAACCACTACCTGATCAGTTCTCTGCCCGCCCCTATAGATCGAGCAATTTGTAAGTTAAAGGGCTAGGCTCGACTGCAGATGTGAAATACCTAACCATTATCTAATTCTAGTATTCTTGAAACAAAAACTACATCTACTAATTTACAATCAATATCGTCAGCCTGTGAACATTGAAGGAGATCGGGCTGGGTGTCTATTATGTTGTTGGCTTCTTCAAGCTCAATTAGATAATTCCCCAAAATAGAATTTACTGATTCATTTTCTTCTTCCAACTTAGTGACAGTGTGTTTCATGTAGGGTTCCCTTAAAATTTTGATTTGATTTGGGGCTCCTTTATGAGGCAGCCACAAATGTGACCAATCTGAAGCAAAATACCCCTTCAACCTCGCTAACCAGTCTCGGTTCAAAATAATTCCATAACCATCAGGTATGTCTGCTACCACAATATCAATATATTGACATATCTTTTCATTTGCAGATAAACAAATGAGAACATTCTCCATTTCCTCGACTACTTTCACATTAGTTTTGTCTAATTGAGTAACTTCCCAAGCAGTAGGTTTTGGCTGTCCATTAATCTTTTTGCAAACTGCAAGTGGCATAACATTTACTGATGATCTAGAATCTACCAAACAATTATGCACCTTATGATTCAAAATTTCCAAAGTCAAAAGGAAAGGTGGGGTTTTAAACCTAGTTTTACCTTCCCCACTTGCTTCAACATCTTCCTCCATAGGTTGGTTTTCTATGGGTAGCTCTTCCTCTGGTTCCTCAGGCTTTTTGATATTTTCCTTGTCATCACCTACTTGGTCTTCTGTAGGCTTAACAAGCATGCTGATTTTCTTCGGACCTTGACTGGTAATAGTGACTTTAGGTACCTCACCCTCAACATTGTTCTTTGGTTGTTTCCTAACATTCTCTTGCAATCTCTTGATCTTTGAGAAAATTGAATTGTCTTTATTCACCACATCTAGGCCTTTTGTTGTCATTTTTATTTCTGGTATCCCCTCAGGTTTCAGAATGCTTCTTTCTGCATCAAAAAGCGAGACACAATCCCATAAAAACATGGTATCATTTTCTTGTTTTTCTGTGGTCTTACTACCATTTTCCTCTTCATCACTGTCCTCAGTTAATTTAGAATCCAACAGCTAATTCATTACCAATGTCATTGAATTTATCCATTGAGGACAATTTTTTTCAGAATGGGGTTGTTGGTGGAAAGTGCAAAAGTTATCCATCCCTACCTCCATTAAATTCATCGATGCCGGACTGTATGGAGGAGGTTTGAATTGGTTGTTATCCTCTCTTTTCTTGTAATACGGCTTATATGCTTTTTGAGCTTCCTTTTCTTTCTCCAACTCTATTATTCTGTTGGAAAGCTTCTGCATCATTTTTAACATCCCCTCAAAATCATGTGATTGCTCCTCTTTAGGTTTATACAGTAATAAGGCTTTCTTCCCAAAAAAAATTTCTCCAGATTGCTCAGGATAATCTTCTATACTTTCCTTTTCAGCCTCTACTCTTTCAGCTTCTTCATAAGTTTCTAATAACGTAGGCTTAACTTGAGCTTTTGCGAACATAGCCAAGTCAGGACCTAAAGATGAGGTATAATGTTCAATCAGAACCTTGTCAAAGGGCTTAACAGTTGCAGAGAAATTATTAAGGTAAGAAGAAAATCTTTGAGTAAAATTATGTACCTTTTCCTTTCTTTCTTTTTTCAAAGCACCTAAACCTTTCATTAGTGCTGCATGTGTCTTTTGGGCTGCATATTTACTTCTGAAAATTCTTTCAAAGGTATCCCAATCTGGGATAAAGTTTGCAGGCAAACCAAAATACCATGATGCTGCTGGTCCCTTAAGGGTATGCGGAAAAGTATACAGACTACATCCTCATGTTCCCCAGCCCTTAATCCTTCTATTGCCAAGTAGAAACTTTGCAAATGGTCATCTACTAAAATCTTCTCATTGGGATCAAACTTGGGCAGCATCTTCTCAAAAGCTTCAGGTAAGTCATGCAACAGAGGGGCTAAGTTTAGAGGTGATCTGGATTTCCAAGCAAGTGGTGGATTTGGTGGGTTAGGTGGCTGATTTGCATTTACCCCTGCCATTAGTCTGGGTGAAGAGTGAGGAGGTGAGATAACAGGAATACGCACAGGAGAACAGTAAGGTGTGTTTGGACCTACTTGATTCAAAGGCTGAACAACTTCATGTAATGGTACTTCTACCAATTCTTCCAAATCTCCAACCAATACTGAATCTTCCAAGACGGGACAGTCTTTCTTCTTGTATTCTCTTCGCGGTAAATCAGGGAAAGTGGGTAATCCTCCAATCCTCTTCACATATGCTCTAGTGTGTCTCCTTAGATCACTAACAACTTCATTGTCCACAAAAAAAAAAATGCTCTCTATTCTCTTCAATATTCGGATAAGGAAATAAACTACTTTCAAAACTCTCACTGGTGGAGTAACTTCGAGGAAATGGATTTCCCCGGCCAGCCATGCACTGGTGGCCCTCCTTCTAGCGCCAGAAATTGTTGAGGCCTGGAAATTCGCAAGTAACAACAACAAGGGATTTTCCCCAGTCAAAGTTCCCAACTAGCCCGTGACTGTTTGGTATGGGGAATCCGTCTGGTTTGCGGTCCGGCTACCGTAGGTCAAGTAACAAAAATAAAGGGTTTTACCGGTTGCGGCCCAGTCCACCGTGTATATTTTTGTATTTTTTAACTTTAAGTATGATAAGCAAGTGCCTATCCAACATGCAGATTGATAAAGAATACGAGGAGGGGTCACAATATGATGTGCAAGTTTTTACCTCTCGTCTTAAGCTCTCTCGCATCTAGATCACACACAACAGAAAACAAGACTAACTAAGTTGTCACTAGGGAGCAAGATTATCAATTAATGAGTAATGTATTACTACTCATATGTTAAAATAAATCATAGATAGTTGTTCTTAGAATCAAAACACATAAACATGAATGGAGATATGTACAACAAGATAGCTCGTCGTTTGTTAAAACATTCATTACTCATAGTGGAAATTATCATACAATAAACTAGAGAACATTCATACAAGAACATAGGTTCAGAAAGTTAGAACGATCTCACAGTTAATGAAACACATCTGAAAACGAAATAGTTCCCCTTCAACATTGTTCATTTCACCACATTTGAACATTCCACACCGCACTTTCTCCAATAGGCAAAATTGTAATTATATTATTGCAAAACGAAATAGTTCCTCTTACAACAAGTTTTTCACAAGTCTCACTGGGAAAAAGCCCCTTCTCTATCTAATTCTCCTATACTTATACAAAAAGGCAAAAACTTTTGGGCTGCCCACAAATGACCCATGGGCTTCCCCAATGCTTCATCTCCCACAATTTTCTCATATTTAGTGCTTATACAATTTACAATATATTACATTTAAATAAACTAATAAATCACTTAAGTGGAGGGCCCCGCTTGATTGTTCAGGAACTTCTTCCATGCTAAGGCTTCTGATGCAATGTTCTCGAACTCAGAAGGCTCAAGAAAATGAATATTAATCTCGAATTTCGCTGCCTGATTTCTAATTACTTCAATCTTGGCTGAACTTAAGCGTAGTTGATCTTCCAATAACTGCACACTGACCGCTGAATGAGCTACTTCATCTCTTAAGATCTGCTCGTACAGGGCCTTGACCCGTTTAATTCTCCGTTCATCTTCTTGATATTGGTTCTGCAACATCTCTATGAACAGGTCGTGGTCTGGAAAAGCGTCTATTCTCTGTTCAGTAGCCACCTGACATCGATTGTAAGTGATCAACAGTCTCCTCCAAAACTCAGTGCAAGATCCCTTCGTTTTCTTTACAGCCTTCTTAAATTCTTCAGCTGTGTTTATGGCAAACTCTAATAAGTCATAGTCTTGTTTTAAGCCTTGTTGATCCTTTCCTGGTAAGTCTGCAGGGATCTCCTCATTTGCCTCCAATCTCGCTATTCTTCCCATCAGGACTTCTAAAATGTCCTGAGATCTGTCCACGAAATATCAAGAAGTTAAGTAGTAATCAACATACTCCTCAATGACTTGCAATGCCTCTTCAGACATGCAATTGCATTCTTTCAAGAAAATCATAGTATACAATGGCATAATAAAGTGTTCACACACTTCTCTGTAATGACTGTTGTACTTATGTGCCCATAATGGCTTGTAGGCTGTGTACACCGGTGTCCTGTCTCTGTCCCAAATACACCTTAGGTTCGGGAATGACTGGGTGCACATGAATATGCAATCAATCAATATGGAGCTCATGTAGAACTCCGATTTTTTCTGGGACACCCCTCCCAAGGCTAAAGCAATGCAAGCTGAGAGACTGTTTGACACAATGTTCGCCCAGTTGAACACAGTCCCTTGAGTGGCTACACAAAAGATGATGGGAACCCATCCCAACTTAAAACTTTTGCCGTGGGCTCTCCCAAAGATTATGTTCAACATTAAAGCAATGAACCTATAAGGGGTTCTTAAGGTAGTTGTGTCGTATTCCCCTGATGGTCTGGTTCGAAAACTCTTACCAAGAACCAGCATTCTTTTCAATGTTTCAACTAGGTCAAGATTAATCTCCTTTAGCCAATCCTCAATTAGGTACACCTGGGCTTTTGGTAAGTGGTAGGATAATGATACATAACCAGGGCTGTAAGCAGCATAGCCCTATTTGTCAGTGTTGGACAGAATCATGGCAGTCACATCTGCCCTAGGCAGAATCCATCCAATTACTTCTGAGCATGGGAAAAGCTCAGGCCTGGTAGCAATCTTCATCAAAGCAGATCTTTCAATATTAGCATAAATCGTTTCTTCTTCAAAACCAGTGTCAGGTACTTCATGGCGTGATATCAATCTATAAATTTCACCCCACTTGTATTTAGGTTCCACTCTTGTGGTGCATCTGGTGTATTCGTAAGTATACTCAACCTTTGTGACAACTTCTACCTCAGGTTCCTCTTCCACTACAGGGGCTTTCTTTTTCTGCCTTTTAGACATCTCGTACTCGAAAAAATTTCCCTGTCATACAACACAAATCTTTTAGGCCCTGTTGAGCCGTTCAACCAATATTCAAAGAACAAAGACAAAACTGCATAAGCATTTACCTCAGCCATGTTAGTCACGACTAAATCTATGTAACAAACAGAACCAAACCTAACTACCAAATACTCTTGCACAAGATAAGTCTGCAAAAATCCTAGATCCTGCCCAAGACTAAAACTAGCTTGATCAACCAATAACATCATGTCTTTGCTAACAATATAGAATTTCTCCCAGCAAAGAAAACACTCTCAAAAAACTACATCCTCGGCGCTATCAATTCTAGAATAAATCGTCCTATCGCCAATCCCATTCGAAACCAAGCGCAACCTCAAAAACCGCAACCCTAGTCCCAAAACATGTAAGCGACCAAAAAACTGGAAAACCAAAACCTTCGGCATTTCGAAACAAACCAAGAAAAAAAATGCCTTCCTACTGCAAAAGAAAAGGAAACCTTCCCCCCCGGATGGCCAACGCAAACTGGAGAAAACCGGTGTAGACAGCGTAACGCTTGTCTGCACTAGTTTCCCAAATAGTCGGGTAAGGTTTGAGAATTCATAACGGCCCCGCAGTAATCCTCAGGAAAACCAAAAAAAAAAACCCCTGGACGGCCAGACTGTCGAGATGAACTAGATATACGCTTTAAAAAAAAAAACCGTAAACCTAGATGTCCATTAACCATGGAGGGAGAACCTAACCAAGGACGACAACCCTAGTTCAAAACTCAAATGAAGGGGTAGAATCGAAATGATTGGCCTACCTGGCAAGGAGCTATGCAGCTGACAAGAAGAATATGAAAACTTCCACGGCGACGCCACCTATGAATGAGCTACCGACAACAAGTACAACACCCCGTTCGAAACGACAACGACAGGGTAGGCATGGGTTCGCAGGTAAAATAATAGAAAAATGCCCCAAATCCCCCAATATATATATCTCTCGGTAAAAACATTCGGGGGGAAAAAACACGACAATTGGTGGTGGAGTAACTAAGGGATCGGTGATCAAGTCCGTTAATGCACCGCAACGGCGAAAGATGAAACAACTACGAGTCCCGCAGTGCCAAGCAAAACATCGGCAAGAAACATAAAATAAAATCCGCATCGGAGCTCAACTAGACTATAGCCTCAGAACATAAGTTGGTTGGAACACCGCAACGGCGGAAGTTGTAAAGACAAAGAGTTTCGTAGACCAGTCAAAATCGGAGAACAAACAGAAATGACTTAAGCGAAACATCGGCAAAGCGTCAAACATCGACCAAACTAAACGGAAGATTAGTCCATTCTAGAGCTGCAATGGCGGAGCAAAATAGACTAAGGCCCTGTGAAACAAAACTGACGGGAATAAAAAAAGATCGAAACATCCATCATGGTGCTCGTAATATGTCATTCGCAATGGCGGAAGCTGTAAAGACAAAGAGTTCCAACAGTTTTCAAACAAGGATACCGATAATAAAATAAAAGGAAAGCGCATCGGTGGAAAGTAGCACTCTGGATCGGATCTTTATTCAACTGCACCTCCGGAACGACGAATGCATAGTTGACTGTGGTTCCGATTCATAGCTTCAACAAATTCTGACAGCGGGGTAAGAAATCAATGTAAGTCATAAAAAACAACATCAGCATAAAGATATTCTTTTAACAATCATCATCAAAAAATCTGAAATTGCAGTAAACTCAAGCCATCCCCAACAAGCTAAGCAAGACAATATTAAAAGGAGGGTCCCGAATTTTTTAGAAATTTGGGAAAATTGTTGCAGCTACAACACCTCCCTTCCTCAATGAGATTGATTACATATTTATACATAAAATTATCTGCTGGAAATGAGGAACTGAACCCCCAACTTGTGATCTGTAACAGCTGAAACACGGCCGTAACTGCTGACAACTTTGGAAAATACCCTCCCAAAGAACACCTGTATATCGCAAACCATGGCTTTGTTTGGCAATTTTGTTGTGAGTCAAGTAACGAGGATGTTATGCACAAAACCCATGTCTCGGATTTTTGAGATCCGTTTCCATCTTCTCGCAAATCGAGACGCGAATCAAGGTATTCTTATGTGACATGCATTTTCGATTAAGGTTGTAACAACTGGCTATGAGCGTCCTGTACGTGACAAATCACTCCACAAACCATCATTAGTAAAATTATGCATAATAATCTTCAATTCATCAAAGGTAAAGAAAAATAATCATTATTAACCACTTAAAACATCAATGGAAGTAGTATGTTGTTTTATGCACAGTTACATCAAATGGATGGAAAATGGAACCATAAATGGGCGATAATGGTAAGAAAATGGATGAAATATATGTCGATAAGTGATGGAAAAATGGACAATTCCAGGGCCCAACAAAGAAGAGCTATGCTGAAGTATTAAAGACTCCATCTAAAAAGGAGGGAAGCAAGAAAGCAGGATTAATTTCTCAAGATAAAAACAGAAATAATATAGCACTCAAGAGACCAAATAGATATCTACAGATCTTTTTAGGTCACTGTTACGCTTATAATAATTTTGGTCATAAAGCCTTAAATTGCAGAATTGAAAGAAAGGTTTCTGAATACAAAAGAAGCCATCAAGTATTAAGCCAAAGGAAAATAAGAATCTGTTTACACTACTCCAAAAGTATGGCATTGAATGTTATAAGTGTAATAACCATGGAAGTATGGCAAGAGATTGTAAACTGAAGACTCCTACAAGGAATATTGTTGCAACCAAATCTCAGAACACCAAACAAAAGAAGTATTGGAGAGAAAAGAAAGAAAAGGAAAGTTCCATGATTTCTTTATGTGCAACCGAAAGTCAAAACTTATGGCAACTGGACAGTGGTTGTTCAAAACATATGACTGGTGACCCAACAAAATTCATAACACTAAATGATAATAAGGGAAAAGTCACTTTTGGAGACAGTCTATCCTCCAAATAATTGGTAAAGGAACAACTGTTGGCAACAACAAGATCAAAGCAAAAAATGTTTTGCTAGTTGAAAACCTCAAGCCTAATCTTCTTAGTGTAAGTCAAACATGCGACCAAGGACACATTTGTATCTTTGACTCGAAAAAATGTGAAATCAAGAATAAGGAATCGGGAAAGGTTGTTGGCATTGCTTTGAGAAATACAAACAATGTATACATCTTGGAAAATGAAAACCACTGTTACTTAAGTATGGTAGATGAAAGTTTGTTATGGCACAAAAGGCTGGGACATTTAGGTTTTGACAACCTTGCCAAAATAAGCACTAAGAAAGCTGTAAGAGATCTACCTAAAATTATAGTTCCTCTAAACTCTGTGTGTAAACATTGTCAACATGGGAAGCAAACCAGAGCCAATTTTAAAATAAAAGAACACATGACCTCGCACCCTCTGGAAATAATACACACAGACCTTTTTGGACCAACCAGAACTAAAAGAGTGCAAGGAGATCACTATTTCATGTTTCTCATTGATGATTACACATGGATGACTTGGGTGGCATTCCTCAAAGAAAAATCAGAAGATTTTGAAAAAATTAAAATCTTCAAAGCTATGGCCGAAAATGAGTCAGGTATGAAGATCAAGTGTCTTAGATCAGATAATGGGGGAGAATTTACTTCCAATGAATTCAATGAGTTCTGTGAAGGTCATGGAATTAAGAGACAGTTTTCAGTTGCAAAAACTCCTCAACAAAATGGGGTTGTTGAAAGGAAAAACATAACAGTCCAAGAAGCTTCTAGAACAATGCTTAATGAAGCAAAGCTGTCAGATACATTTTGGAGAGAAGTTGTATACACAGCTCTCTACATACTTAATAGAGGGAAACTCGGAGTGAATAAGTATAAGACCCCCTATGAATTGTGGTATGGAAGACAAACCTCAGTCAAATATTTCAAAGTGTTTGGCAGCCACTGTTACATCAAAAGAAATGAGGATGACCTTGGAAAATTTGACGCTAAGTCCGATGAAGGAATCTTTCTAGGATATTCATCCACCAAAAAGGAATATAGGTGTTACAATAAAATGTTACATAAAATTGTAGAAAGTGTTGATGTAAAAGTAGATATAAAACCAAGGAAAAGGAAAAAAATTGACAGTATTGAAAACAAATGTGATGATGAAATAAAAGACTTGCAAAAGGACAAGAGCATTCATAACGAAGAAGAAGACAAAGAGAAGGAAGATACACAGGAAGATGAAGAAGAATTCCCTAGATCTGACACTAAAAATCCATCTAGGAGGATACAAAAGGATCATATAAAGTCACAGATCATGGGTGATAAAAATGTTGGAGTCAAAACAAGAAGACAACTACTGGGTGATAAAAAAGCCCTACTCTTAATAGTAGAACCCAAGAAATTTACAAAAGCCAACAAAATTGATGAATGGGTCAAATCCATGAATGAAGAAATGGATCAAATTGTGAAAAATGAGACCTAGGAACTTGTCCCAAGACCTGAAAATAAGAACATTGTAGGAACCAAATGGATTTTCAAAAACAAGTTCAATCAAGATGGACAAGTAATAAGGAACAAAGCAAGATTGGTTTGTAAGGGGTATTGCCAAGTTGAAGGTATTGACTTTGAAGAAACTTATACTCCTGTAGCATGACTTGAAGAATCAAAATGTTTTTAGCACTGTCATGCCATAAAAATTTCAAAGTATATCAAATGGATGTCAAGTCTGCATTCCTGAATGGAAAACTAAAAGAAGTGTATATTGAACAACCCGAAGGATTTCTCTTGTCAGAAAACAAAGATTATGTCTGTAAATTGAATAAGGCACTCTATGGTCTCAAACAAGCTCCAAGAGCATGGTTTTCAAGGCTAGACAGTTACTTGAAACAAAAAGGTTTTAAAAGAGGAGCCACTGAAAGTAATCTTTACCTAAAGATCAAAGATAAAAAAAATGATCATTGTTGTTGTCTATGTGGATGATATCATATTTGGAAGCAATCCTCAAATCCTAAGTGTAGATTTTGCCTTTGAAATGAAGAAAGAATTCGAAATGTCAATGTTGGGTGAATTGAATTTCTTCTTGGGATTGCAAGTCTACCAAACAGACGAAGGAATTTTTATCTCTCAAACTAAGTACATCAAAGATATGTTGAAAAAGTTTAAAATGGAAGATTCCAAACCTGTTGGTACTCCTATGGTCACTGGTTACAAATTAAGTAAGGATGATGAATATTTGGAAGTAGATCATACCATGTTTAGATCCATGATTGGCAGTCTGCTATATGTGACAGCCACAAGACCACATGTGATGCAAGTTGTTGGATTACTGGCTAGATTCCAGTCAGCTCCCAAATAAACACATGTAACAACAATAAAAAGGATCCTCAAATATTTAAAAGGTACTATGGAGTATGGTTTATGGTATCCAAAAGGACAAGATTTTACCCTGAAGGCATTTAATGATGCAGATTGGGTGGAAAGTGTTGATGATCGAAAAAGTACTAGTGGAGCAACATTCTTTCTAGGAAATTGTTTAGTATCATGGTCAAGTAAAAAACAATCCTTCATTTCACTCTTTACATCAAAAGCAGAATATATTGATGTTGCCTCATGTTACACTCAGGTTATTTGGATGAAGCAAACCCTAGAAAATCTACTTGTACAATATGAACATCCAATAGTGATCAACTATCATAACACTAGTGCTATAAATATGTCTAAAAATCATATCATGCATTGTAAGATAAAACATATACCAATAAAGTATCACTATCTAAGAGAATGGGTATCTTAAAAAGCTATCAGATTAGAATACATTAACACAAAAGAACAGATTGCTCACGTTTTCACCAAACCACTACCTAAGGAAGCCTTTGAGCTTCTTAGATAGAAGATGGGAGTAATTCATTTACAAAAGCACTAAGAGGAGGAAGCACAATCTCAAGGGGAGAATTATTAAAGATATGATGACAGGGTGAGCTGTTAGATAGAGAGGTCCTTTGTCATTGGTGTCAAAGGGGGAGAATCTAAAGATCTTTCCATCAATGCCAAAGGGGGAGATTGTTGAGTAAAATAGTTTTCATTGATGTCAAAGCTGTTAATGAATATAAAAGATATGGTGGCAGGCTAAAACTAGCATAATAACAAAGGAATAACCCTGTAGAAAGTTGAACAACTAAGATTGATCATCCAAGTAAATCAACGACTCACAATGTTCTTGCTGAATGAACTAAGCGCAGAGGTTAAACATGAGCGAAGTGATCAGTTCCGAAAAAAAATAGGCAGAAGGATGAAGTTTCGTAACAATCAGAGATCGGACAGTCTATAGTTAATCCACACAAGATCCAACAGCTGAGGGAGAGATTCGCAAGGGTAAAGCAGAAAGTCCGAGGTTCCACAAAAGTTAAAGATCGAACGACTGAGATTAGTTCCACACTAGATCCGATGGCTAAGGATTAGTTCCGATAAGTTAGGCAGAAAAGATGAAGTTCTGCAAAAGACCGAGATCTGACGACTGAGAATCATTTCGCAGGATATCTATAGTCCAGAAATCGAAAATAGGAAAGTCGAGAAACAACTTCAGGAAATGTTACATTTTCACAATCCGAAGTCCGGAAGGCGGAAGGTCGGTATCGAATGACTGAGAATCATTCCGCAAAGATCTAGGGTCTGGAAATCGGAAATCGGAAAGTCAAGAAACGACTTCAAGAAATGTTACATTTCCACAAATACGAAGTCCAAAAGGCGAAAAGCGAAAGGTCGAGATCGGACGGCTAAGAATTGTTCCGTAAGAGATCTATGGTTCGGAAATCCGAAGATCGGAAAGCGAAAATAAAAAATCGAAAAGTCGAGAAATGACTTAAGGAAATGTTACATTTCCACATTCTGTGATCCGGTAGATCAACGATCAGGATGAATCCCGAAGAAGATCATTGGTGCGGAATCACTGAAGCAAAAAGACAAAAATGTGGAAATCGTAAAGTGATGAAAAGTGCAAAAAAATTGGTTCAAATGTTGATTTTCGATTTCCTCCACATGAAGATCAACAATCAGGAAAGCGGCTCGATGAAGATCAATGGTGGGGAATTGTTGATGAGAAAACCTTGGTGCAGAAATGCAATTTCGAGGGGGAAATCTATGCATTAGATCGACGGTCCATAGAGACTTAGAAATAGGATCAACGGATCTAATTAAATCTGGAATATGATTTTGCGAAAAGAAAATGGAGATTATGGAAGCACCAAAAAACGATAAATAGGGCCGCGGAAATGAATTCTGAGCTGTGGGAAGAACGAAACGATGTTTTTTCTAATGATGAAATGATGCAACTGTTGAACGGGTAAGAGGATGAACAATTGTGTCTGTAAGTAAACAGTCATGATCCAAAAATGAAGGAGCACAGCTATGGAGAGATGCATTGATAGGAAATAGTTAAAGAGTATTTATTGTATGACTGTGTAAGGAATTATGGTGTCTCTGTTAGGAAGCTTGACAGAGTCCAAAGGGGAAAGTTTACAACTGTTCCTAAATATCTGAGAAAGTTAGACTAGGGTAGTAGGGTGGTGCTAGGGTAGGTCACAGGTCTGCTGGGGGTCGAAGCCTCCTTCCAGTCGTAGCTGGAGAAGAGGGTGTTGTAGCGTCCTTGTCTGTTGAATCAGGCAGAAAACTATTTGAGTGTTGTATCATCCTTGTCTGTAGTTCCAGGAAAAACCTAGGGTGTGTTTACATCCTTTCTGTAGCAGTAGATAAACAATTTTGTAAATTCATTTTATTAATGAGCTTGTATTGGTGGTTTTTTCTTTTGAGGTTTCCACGATAAAATATGTGTCTTAATTGTTGACTTTCTGTATTTTAAATAACAAAGGGCCAATACTGATTCACCCCCCCTCTTAGTATTGTGGGATAAACCAGCATAGGCTTCCCATGGATTCGAATTACAAGAGGAGGCTTCCATGTGGCACATAAATTCTAGCTTGTGTGGGCCCCATGATCTCCATGTGTCTCCATGCTCCATTACCACTTCAATTTTCTCTTGTAATTATTTAATTAGCTCCATTATTAAATATTTATTCCTAATGTCTGAACATCATTTATTAGTTCCCTTTTAAAAATTCCAAATGTATCCATCCAACCTAGGAAACTAATAGGATTTATGGAATTGTCCTGTTATGCAATTATTTAATTGGGGACATGACTGAAATGAAGGACGTAGCCCTAATCCCTCTACAATAATTGCTTTTATTATGGTATGTAATGAGATTGCGTAGCACTTACATATTGTATGTATTAGAAATGGAATCGGATTGAGCGACTGATTGCATATTCTATGCATGAGAATTGGATAACAAGTGCACAGTATTGAAATTGAGTAGCATGTTCTAATCATATGCCTTGAATTGAACATTATCTTACATAGATACATGTACCTTAATGTTGTTTAATAAAGAGGCATGAGAGGAGAAATGATATGAAGTCAAAGTTGTCAAAAAGTTCATTGGTGTTGCGACGAAAGTTCGTGGGCATTACGACGCAAGTTCGTGGGTGTTGTGACGAAAGTTTGTGGGTGTTGCGACAAAAAACAACTATACTCCAAAGCCCATTGGTGTTGGGTCCGTTGGTGTTGCGATGCCCTCTTGTCTCTATAGCAACACAAATACATAGCCACACCGTCTCTATAGCGACATGTGTCCTTTGGTGTTGCGACGACATCCGACAATACATAGCAGGTTATGTCGCTAGTATAGCAAGCTCGTTAGAACTTGTTAGGTTTTTTCGTCGCTATAGCGACGACGTTTCCTTTTTTTTAATATTTATTATATTAGGTTTTTTCGTCACTATAGCGACGACGTTGTCTGTTTTTTTTTAAAATTAATTATTAAACACTAACCTATAATAGGAAAGTTCATCGTTTCCAGAAGTTCATCGTGTTCAGAAGTTCTATACAAGCGTTACTAAATGTGAACTGACACTGGAATTAATCTAGAGAATACTTGGAAGACACATGTCATGATAATAAAATTGAACAATGAAAAAATATTCCTTGCAATTTGTCATTCATGTAACTTATAGACTGATTTTGAAAGAAAATCAATAAAAAAAATCCCATTAGTGTTTACACATCAATGGCTCATCTAATAAAAGTCTGGCCTTAACAGTAAGGCATATAATGTTTAAATACTGGTCTTAACAACCCAAAACCGTGTTGTCATTCATGGACAAACACAAAACTGAAGAAATACAGGTGAGCATGCTGATACAATGATAGCTTGCAACAACATTTCACTCATCCTAGTAAATAATTGCGACATATAAAACAATTTTTTGATGATGCTCTGTCAAGCTAATAAAATGTATAGTTCCTCACTTGAATTCAGCAAGATTCCATGTCGAATTTGAAGGTATCTTGGTAGAAATAAATCCAATAGTATGAACTGGATTATGGAAAGACAAAGGATAAATAGAAATATATTCAGATACTGAACTCAAAGCAATGAAATTCAGGAATTTATCAGAGGCTATAAATCCAGGAAACACTTGCAAGAGTTTTCACAATCAAGTCCCTGACTATTTTATTTTGCAGGTTCTTATGTTCTCAGGAATTGGTCAAATTGCATTAAGATTGTAATTTATTACATTGACAATAAACTATTTCAAATTGTGCCACATTAACATGAATCCAAGTCACGACATGATGGAGGCTTTGGTTCACTAAGTAATGTCGTGTTGCCACCAGCTGGACTTGACATAATATGATCTGGATTTTGTGTCCCAACCTGTAAAAGAAAAGGCATGATTGATTTTAAATATGCCTATTTCTCTTGGAAAACATGTCAAATTGTGCCACATTAACATGAATCCAAGTCACGACATGATGGAGGCTTTGGTTCACTAAGTAATGTCGTGTTGCCACCAGCTGGACTTGACATAATATGATCTGGATTTTGTGTCCCAACCTGTAAAAGAAAAGGCATGATTGATTTAAAATATGCCTATTTCTCTTGGAAAACATGATGAGAAAACAGAGTAGAAAATATTATTTAAGCTTATGGGAGGAGTTTCGCCTCGCCTCAGCATCTCAACTATCTCAACAACACACTTTGGTGTAACATCCTCCTGTACAAAAAGTACTGGGTTACATTAAAAACAGTAACGCCAACCATGGAAAAGTTCATTGGAATTAACATCATAATATTATAAGAATTGCATAATCCTAAATTTGAGGCTGCTCTATAGACATAAGAACATCTATATCATAGACACGTAAAATAACAACATTACATAGTAGTTGTTTGTAAATCCTTCTGAACCCTTTGTGTAGTCAGCTACAACAATCATTGGAGCATTGAAACAACATCCCTGAGAACCAACCAAACAACAAAGTACTACACAATGAATCTGGAACAGCAAACCAACCTATTAAACTAAATGC
Organism: Pseudotsuga menziesii; assembly: GCA_001517045.1. Classification (NCBI taxonomy): domain Eukaryota; kingdom Viridiplantae; phylum Streptophyta; class Pinopsida; order Pinales; family Pinaceae; genus Pseudotsuga; species Pseudotsuga menziesii. The sequence continues at coordinate 155,226 of LPNX010148602.1, read as the reverse complement.
TAACTTTCTCATAAAGTGGAAGAATAAAACTAGCAAACTCCATCTTACCGTACACTCCATTTCGCCTACGGAAAACATGCCATCCTTGGTTACCTTTGAAATATAAGGGATGCAACCAAGAATAGCCTCAGGCCCAAAGAATCTTCAACCTAAAATTTATCAAGTAAACTTATGGCAGAAGGCCAGAAGCAATTAAAATCCATAAGAAAAGAGGAAAACAACTAAGCATTTAATCATCTATGTCTAAGCAAACAGTCTGCAAGTTATGGCAGAATGTGAGAAGCATTTAAAATCCATAAGAAAAAGGAAAACAATAAACTTGTGGTGGAAGGTCAGAAGCAATTAAAATCCATAAGAAAAAAGGAAAACAACTAAGCATTCAATCATCTATGCATAAGCAAACAGTCTGCAAGTTAGGGCAGAAAGTCAGAAGCATTTAAAATTTATAAGAGAAAGGAAAACAACTAACTGCTCGCCCAACTGTGCACAAGCAAATAGTTTGTAAGTCATGCCTATTAAAGTGAAGCTAATAAAAATTAGAACATATGCTGCAATTAGATGAAATACATATTGGATGCGATGGATTAACAAGCAACCCTAGGTGCATTTAGTGTATCTGGACCTCTCTAAAAAAACTGCAAGCGAAGGTAAAGAGAAAAAGGGATCATAAAGTTATCCATATAATAATGGACTTGCCATTTCGTTTTACACCAAGGTGCTTCAATATTGCCGCTTCAATTTCACATGACCCCCGTATCATACAAGGGGTGGTACCACAGACTAAAAGAAGATATTTACCCACCTGCACATTTGCAAAAAACTCTATTAACTTGCAGAGAACTTCAGCAGAAAGTGTTAGCATTCAAATGTATGAAACTTGAAATGAAACCCATTCCATTAATATTATTTTCTTCCTTCCGCCTTGTATGTTGTCCCATGCATATGAATTTGATAACTAACATGGTATTAGAGATTTAATAGAACTAATTATAATTATTTTACATTACTAATTGTTAGGCAGCCATGTCCTTTATGCCATATATACGAGAGCCTTTTTTATTGCACTATCAAGATAAATTCATAACTCTTATAGCTGATATATATTTAATTGTCCTTTGGATTAAATGACCTTGTGCCTTCAGCTATAAATTCCCATGGAACATTATGACTATTATAATGTATGCCATTAGTGGTATCAAATATTTTGCCTGATTCAATGAACTATGGCCACCTCCATACGGTGTCCCATGGCCATCCATTTTTTGACTGTGTAGCCAAACAAAGAAAGAAAAAACAGAAAATGCAGCAAATTAAAGAAATTCGAGAAATGAATCCATAAAAGATAGTACTTGTAAAAAGGCAGCAATAGCACTGAAGTAGTTGTATAAAAAAACAATGTAGAATGGATTGCGAAAAGCATAAAGTCACCAAAGAAATAAGCTAAGTTGTAAATACTGTCAGTGCTATTGGCATTTTAAAGCAACAGTTTGTGCAGCTCATTAGCTATGTGGGTATGCAAACACGGCACAAGAAATGTTAAAAGGGGAAAAACAGAGATTCCAGCGGCCAATTTATGAGTCTGAGAAACAACATTGTTGGGGTTCTGAGTAAGTGCCACCCATCGGCCATTAATTATGTAATAGTTCATATTATGATCATTCCCTAGGTTCCATTAATGCATGCAGACTATTGCCACTGACATTTAACACTAGATTGTTTGGGGCACAAATAATTTACTAAGCAACCATTATAAGCCACCTTAAATTCTCAAAACACAGCTATTGGAAAAATAATGCTGCAGAAAACGTCATGTTATTGGCCATGTGCATGATGTGTTCATAGTGGCAGTCACAAAAATGTGTACATGTCACCATTGCTATTGTAACGTAAGAATATTGTTGGTACTTCACTGGAGTCATTGCTTCTTTTACACTGCAGAAACTATCAATTGTGCATTTCACCCATAAGGGTTTGGATACATTTCAGACAGGTCCTGTTGATGATTGTCCTGATACATTTCAATCCTTATGATGATGGTTTAGAAGGAAGTTCTTATATCATATGTAAGATTTACCATCCACAACTTTTAAGCTTGCAAAATAAAATGCTACAATAATAATTTAAAACATAAATCAGGCTTTTAATGCCAAATTTCCAGATCTGGATTTTACTCAAAATGAAGATGAATGCAAGCCTGGAAAATTCGATGCACTAACAACAATGGAAAAAGGTGTCCTCCACGACTTCAACTTTCTCCTTGGTATTGCACAAACTGGGCATACTTCAATGAACAAATATAAATTCATGTAGATACCTTTCAGTAGATAATATTGAGTGGATTTGGTAGATATCAACTTTCTCCTTGGTATTGCACATACTGGGCATACTTCAATGAACAAATATAAATTCATATAGATACCTTTCAGTAGATAATATTGAGTGGATTTTGTAGATATCAGACCTCACACAAGCAAAAGCGATAGAACAGAACTTGCTTGATATATATATACAACAACACCCTTGTACGTCATATCTAAGTAGAATGGCATAATACATATTTCTCTTTCCATTTCGATGGTCTCTTGCTCAACAGAAGGTCAACAAAGGTCTTTCAAAGATTTGAAGATGAAAAGCAGTCAAGCACCCTTTTTGGCCATTGAGTTGTTTCGTGGAGTAGTGCTAAAATTTTCCACATTCGATCAGGAACTCTACACTTTAGTGCAAGCTGTGAAGAAGTGGAAACATTACCTATTGAGTACGGAGATTATGATTCACATTGATTACTAACCACTCCAGTATTTGCAGACATAGATAAAGTTGCAATAGGAAAGGGATTACAAATGGATGGGTTTCTTTCAGTAAATCCATTTAGTGATAAAATATAAGAAATGAAATACCAATAAAGTTCAGTGTTTAGATCACCCATGTAGAAGATTACAGCTGTGGGGACAATAATGCAGCTTGTATGTGTCACCTATGAAGTTCTTGGAGAGCTAGATGAGAATGACACTGAATTTAGAGGTGTATATTAGCAGTTGGAAAGGAAACCAATTGTCGAGTTAGGGGAAATTGAGTATTATTTCCAAGATGGGATACTTTACAGGATGGGAAAGCTGTGTATTCTGCTAGAAGGAAACAGTTTCATAATAAGGACTTTGCAATATCCTTGATAGAAAAAAACAACGATAACAATGCCTTCTAGAACCAAGATGATGTCTTCAATATACTACTGTAAAATGGAACCTGTTAGTGCTTCCCATCTTTGATAAAAGCTAAGTTTATAAGCTAAGTTTCTCTAGTTGACGGTTGAAGCAAAATGAATAGGTGACCTATGACGTATCTCCAAAGGTCATTATATTAGAGCAGCATAGGCCTCATAGATTGCCTTTCTCGTAAACCTGTAGTTGTCTTTTCCAAACATAACATAACTGAAAACTTGTTGGAAATAGTAACTTCCAGTGCTCGATTTCCCACAATAATTATAACACACAACTTGATATATATAGGCTGTCTTGTATTTTTATACCTGCCGTCGGCAGGTTATATAGCGATCAGTTGGTCGCCCAATCCCATTGACCAACCAATCAATGGAATTTTTAAAACAATGTTATATAAAGTTTTATAAATTTTCTATATTAAAATTATTATTTTTAAAATTAAAATTACTTTTAAAATTTTAATAAATTAAATTATCTATTTTGTGATTGGTGGAATACAATGATTTGACTATTTACCCTTGCTGTGGAAAATAATTATCAATTTTTAAAAATAATAAAAAACAAAAAAAAATTGAAAAATACAAAAACATGCCATCTGTTGTGCAATTAAGTCACTGTCATTTCTTTCATTTAATTAGTCTGCCACTGTCATTCATTTCTTTCATTGATTTCATGGCCCTGATTGCCTTGGGGCCCGTCGAAAACCCATTTACCTTCCTTCGCCGCCTTGGGCTGACAGGACCGTGACACGTAACCTCAACGTTAATGCATGGGTGACCAAAGGCTATGGTAAATTTAAATTTTGAACAAGCTCATTAAATGTAAATGAAATTTTGAGCTAGAGGATTTAAGATTAGAACTTGGTGAATCCTCCGCTTCGTAACACGGTGCCGCTGTTTCCATACGGATGGACTGCTCTGCGGTTCAAGGCAGACAATCCAGGAGTGTGGGCTTTCCATTGCCATCTGGAGGCACATCTTTTCATGGGAATGGGGGTGATGTTCGCAGGAGGTATTGACAGAT